>LIEC01011203.1:0-30124 GCA_001925005.1 Drosera capensis
TCTGTTCACTGCGTATAAGCACCTCACCTGTACTGTGTGAATCGTGATAGTTGAACAGAATCTCTCGAAACAAATCACCAATTGACAAACGTCAATCGAATCAAAATTCGTTTTTCTCCCCAGTGGGGGCAACAGCTGCTTTATAGCAACGCCTCATTTCTTCAACTGCCTCTCAAAACCCCCCAATACTCTTCCACTTCATCTTCTTCTTCTGCAATTCATCAACCCAATTCTCCAAAGTCCCTCGTCAAATCTCAATCAGAATGCATAATCTCGCAGCATCACCGCGAACTCTCACATTCCCCACCAACGCATCACCATCATATCCATCATCATCATCGGTTCCCTTCCCAATCCGTGTTCAATTCACAAATTCCTTCAAAACCCAGAATTCTTTATCCCTCAATCGAAATGGGTTCCGATTATTTTCCATGATTCATCGTTCTAAGCCCACCGATTCAAGAAACGGGTTTTCGAGGAAACTTGGAGTTGAAGATGGAGGAGTTGATGTTGATGCTGGGTATGGAATTGGTGACGGTGGTGAAGTTGGATTTGAAGTTGGAGGTGGATTCGGAATCGGAGATAGAGATATAGATAGAGATATCGACATCGCCACACTTGGTAATCTCTGTGTCGATATCGTACTGAATGTGCCTAAGCTTCCTCCGCCGGAGTTCAATGAGAGGAAGGATTATATGGATCGGCTTTCGGCTTCTCCGCCTGAAAAAGTTGGTAGTTTTTCGGTTATTGTGTTTCTTGAGGACTTGGTTTGTTTTTGGTTTCTTTTTGGTTTGATGATTATATGTTGGATAACAAATTTCTTGCGTTGCTGGATTTGTATGCGAAGAGGTTTTGTTTTTGTGCCCGATTGTATTGGATGTTTTGCTATTCTGTTTTGGTTTCGATCATGGGGAACCAGGTGTCTTAGTTTGTTAATCAAGAACATTGTCCTTGCCGTTTCTTGGCTTTGGTATATTATTTGTGGTCTTTTTGGTAGTTGAGCTTAGGTTCTGTATTGATTTTGCTCTTCGACAAGTTCTAAAGAACGAACTTGAGCTATTGATCATACTCTACTGTCAATGAGGTCGTGGACATATGCACAACACAAATAAATTTATGAAGTAACATCTGTGTATATATTCCTCCAGTGGATCCTAGTATGAAGGGCAAATCTGCCGTTCAGCCACTGAGTGGCTATTATTGTAATTCTTGCTTGATTCATTAGAGGGAGATCAGTCATCTGGTGTTTGTTCATTTAGGCTTACTAAAATTTCAACTCTAAAATCATATTCATGTTGCTCTTTGTCTATCGATTGTGCGATGGAGTTGACCCGGTATACCTGGTTGGGTTTGTGTTGCGCTTGGCCTTAGTATACAAAGTTCATATGTTGTATCAGTACTTTGCTAACCAAATTTATATTAGATGTAATATTGATATATTGATATTATCTTTGGATGTTCTTGGTTTTAAATGTTGTGACATACTGGTACTTTATGATCTCCATCTCCATTGATAAATAAAGTAGATACATTCGCTATGAAATAAAATAACAGGAGTTACTGGACGAAACAAATAGGTACTTCACACTGGGAAAACTGTTATTCTTGTTTTTAATATAGGTAAAAGCAATGAGAGGTCAATAGGTCTTAATTCAGTTTCGCTGTGACAGTTGAATTGATATTGCTCAGACCCATGAAATTTGGTCATTGATATTTTTGTTTATTCTGTCCATAACCTTTGTGTATGCTTCTATTTGAAGATATTAAAATACATGAGTTCAACATCTTAGAAAAGGTTGCACAAGAACAAGGATTAGTATAAGTTTAAACAACGAGAAAGCTTACTTGAAGTACCTGTGCCTGTTTGTTTATTCCATCAACAGGATGGTTTTCTAGGTTTTTGGTTTGTTATTCGGTTGAATAAGTAAACCTGTGTTGTCTAGCTTATTGGTCTGGAATGCTGGTGCACTTAAATTGATTCTTGTTTTTCCATGTAGAGATATTGGGAAGCTGGTGGCAACTGTAATACTGCTATCGCAGCAGCGAGACTGGGCCTTAAGTGTGTAGCAATTGGTCATGTAGGTAGTGAGATTTATGGTAATTTTCTCTTGGATGTGCTGAATGATGAGGGTATTGGTGTTGTTGGGATGAGTGGGAATCTGGATGCGGTTGACAGTGCTGCTGCTGAGTATGAGACACTTCTTTGCTGGGTTTTGGTTGACCCTCAACATAGACATGGCTTTTGCAGGTATATTTGAGTTTCACTAGCTCGTGTATTTTTATTTGCTCACTCACATTTTTTTAATGGGGGTCCAGAAACGACTTTGAGTATGTAGCTGGTCTCTGATTAGTTGAGTTTTTGTTTCCTCACCAGTCGGGCTGATTTTAGCAACGAGCCTGCTTTTAGCTGGATGAATGCACTGATATCAGATGTCAAGGCAGCTGTCCAACGGACAAAGGTTTTGTTTGTCAATGGTTATGGATTTGATGAGCTCTCTCCTAGTCTGATTGTTGCGGCACTGCAGTATGCAGTCGAAGTTGGGACTTGTGTCTTCTTTGATCCTGGACCTCGGGGGAAGTCTCTCTCGATCGGGACACCTGAGCAGCAATCGGCTCTAGGCGACTATCTAAGGATGAGTGATGTTATTCTTCTAACTTCTGACGAGGTAAGAACTTGTATCATACTAATTCATTTGGTACAGTTGGTTTTACAAATATCTGCGAGGCTTAAAATCCTGTGTATATAAATGAAAATGCCAGGCTGAAGCATTGACTGGTATCAGCGATCCAATATTAGCCGGGCAAGAGTTGTTGAGAAGGTCGGAGCATGCCAAATGGATTGCTGTCAAAATGGGTACCAAGGGTTCAATACTGATCTCTTTGTCTGGTGTGTCTTATGCCCCGGCATTTAAGGTGAGGATCCTTCTGCCTCGTTGTTGTTACATTTACGTCTTTCTTTGTTTTATGTTCAAATATAAAGTATCTATATCCCTCGCCTAATGCTGGAAAGTTACGATTTTGTGTAAGATATTGTTACCATAGTAGGTACTAGGTATGAGTATGAAAACATGTCAGGAGTTCAAATTTTACTATAGATCACCGGTTTTCTTTTTCTTATGTCTCAATTAATAGAGCATTGGTAGGTCTGACATGAACAACTTGATTCAAGGTGTGATCACTTTCATTGCAATCGTACCTCCTCTTTTGCAATGTCTCTGCACATAATGATCCGCTTGTCTTGTTTGGAGGTCGTTACATTAAAAGAATAGTAATACCTTTTATGACTAGCTGTTAGTTTAACATGCTGAAGTAGATCGAGTTTTTTGCTTCTGAGTATTACACATATTCTTAGCTCATATACTTGAGCAGATTAAACTGAAAAGCTCAAGCAATATAAATCAGAAACTCATAGGAATTATGTAATGACAAACTATTGGCTCTTCTATCATTTTTAATGTCAATGGTCCAACAAACTTAGTTCTGTGGTATGTGATGTTAATTTTTATTTCTGGAAATGCCACAGGTGAGAGTTGTTGACACTGTAGGATGTGGAGATAGCTTCCTTGCGGCGATTGCATATGGTTTTGTGCACAAGATGCCCAAACTTCACACGCTAGTATTAGCTAATGCAGTTGGTGCGGCCACTGCCATGGGGTGTGGTGCTGGTAGGAATGTAGCAACCTTGAAACAAGTTGTGGAACTGATCAAGGCCGGTGATCTAATTGAGGACACCGAATTCGGGAAGGAGATTCTCGACAAATGCGCAGATGTCCAGGAGATTACATTGCTCTCAAAAATGATGGTAAATGGAGGAGTTGATAGGGTAAACCGATTGTCTTTTGAAGATGTAGTCCCCGAGCTTCTGACTAGGCTCGAGTCTGTGGAAGTAGAAGAAGCACTGCCTTCTTGACAGCGGCTATGGTACGGATTCTGATCGGATGTAGGAGATATGGGTTTTTTCTATAGGTCAGTTGTAGGGTTCTGATCAAGGAGATCCGGTTCAAGACAACCGAGGTCGACTTGTTTACTTCTTTTCCCATTTTACATGGGGTGATTGGTATACATGATAAACCATTGTCTTTGCCACCATTTTGTTGAGCACCCAAAAGTTTGAAGAAAATTTGGAGGAAACTATGATCACAGCACAAGTTGTTGAGTAGTCTTCTTAATCATAGCCTCATAGGGATCACTTCCTGGGAATATCACAAGTTGCTGCGTTTAGCTTCTTTTTTTGTCTGCCTGTGAGGGGAACCTCCCTTTTTCCTTCTGAATAATATGATATGAAGGAATTGTATACTGATATGCTGTGATTTTGAATATATACCTGCTGCTGCATTACAATTTCTTACAGCATCTTCCTTGCTTATTGATGTAGTTGACAGCATTCTTATATGCCTCAATGTTCTCCTTCTGTTGGTGACTTGGTCATGCATATACATGTCGTCTTTCAGGGTCTTGTCTTCGCTAGTGTTTACCTCGAAATTTTTGCAAGAATCTACAATGGGCTCATCCACCCATCAGTTTCACCACTCGATTAGTGTAATGGCCTCAGAGAATCTGAACTAAATTCTATCTTAGCACGACTTTTTGTTTGGGATACTATGAGAAGGAAAACATGAGAAGAGACAGTTATAGTTGTCGACGAAGATATGTCATACTCCATTGCCAATAAACAACCAAGTCCTGTCATGTAAGTAACAAAATTGATAAAGTTACACAGCATTCATAATTCATGAGTTATATTGTAAAAATTATTCGAGAATTAAAGATAATCTTTATTGATTTTTAATGTAAGAAGTATATATTTCAATTGATAAATAAAATAATCTTGAGTTTATATCATTCAAGAGTAAAGTAAAGAGTAAAATATTAAACTCTTAAATTTGAAAAAGGAAAAAAAGAAGTTTACCAAAAATACCCTTCGAGCACCAGTGGATTACCATGTAGATCCCCCCATCAAGAATTTGCCCTCATAACCCTTCAAAATCTCAATCGCTGCCACGATCCCCCGTCGGCTATTTTTCCCTCCCTTCTTCCGGCCTCTTCCCTGCGAATTCCTCAATCTGCCCTTTTGCCCCTGTTCAAAATTCTCTCAAAAGGTCAGTCGCTTTCTCTCTCCCACTTTTGCTCGCCAAATTCAAACTACCCACTCTCCCCCTTTTCTTCCACTTCTAACCCTAACCTCTATTGCTCTTTGTTATAATTTCGTTAATCGCTTGCAGTTTTCGTGTTTTGAAGGTGCTTTTTTGATATGGGTTTTGGGGATAGTATGAAGCTTGTTGCAGTGTGATGTGAACCGGGGTGGGGTTCTGTGTGCCATTGTTGTTCTATGAATTTTTTGATTTTTCGATTTTTCGCGGTGTTTATTGTGATCCTGTTGCTTTGGATTTTGAGACAAGGGCGACATTATAAGACTTTTGCTAGTATGTTTGCCTCTGTGAGCATAAGTAATGTGTTATCTTCTTAGTCGTGTGCTAACCATGTCTGTTGGTCATGACGTTTCGATTTCGATTCTTGAAAGTTGTTGCTTTGTGGGAGAAAATTGCTCATTATTGATGGAAAACTACGGAGCATTGCAACTTTTGGCACTGGAAGAAATATCAGATTTAAAGAAGCTCTTGTTCAGTTTAGGGTTCAAATAAGTTTGCACTTCTTTTCGGCTTGTCCCCGTATGTCACGTTCAGGTGCATCTAGGGCTTGTTTTCGAGGCTGCGGTACATTAGAAATAGAAGTTTTTCCTTTTACGATTAATCATCCCATGAAAATTAAATCAACCAAATTTTTTTGTTCCGTGATAACATTGTCTCAAATAATTAACTTCCTTGATGGACGGAAGTTATAAATATATTATGAGATGAGAATCACAGGTCCAGACTTTTGAACGCTCTCGTCCAGAAAACACACGTCAGCGGTGAGGGAGCGAATCGGTTTAGTAAGCGCCTGTCAATCAAGTTTTTAGATTCCTACGGTGATCTTCGTTTCTTGCTTTCTAGGTACTTAAACATTCATGGCCGAAGGTAAGATCCCTACAAATTTCGCATGAAGTATTGATTGAATGAATCTCTAACAAAAGGGTGAAGCTTATAAATCTCTACTTTGCTGATGACTTATAAGAGTCTCTTTGCAGCTGTATCAAGACTTGAAATGAATCAAATCATAATCATCTATATATGCATGGTTCTTAAGCTGGCTGAGTTGACTATGAAGTTTCTCAAAAATAGCAGGTTACATATCAACCGCTTATTGAAAAGATCGGATCATCGGAGGATCAATCACCAGGAAGCACGAACCTTATCATATGCTAGTAGGCTTCAGCTTGTATTTCAGTTCTTTTCGACATCTAGAACTATTGCTCTCGAAAAATTCCTTTGCCTGTTGCTGTTCTAGATCAGATTAATGTTGTGTATAGAAATTATATTTGGTCAGGTCCTTTAGTGTCTATAGAGCTTTGATTTTCTGGGACTTAGCCTGCTCAACTCAACAGCAAAGAGACCTGGTTAGCAAAGCAAGATAGCAATATTATAGTATGTTGTTTTGTTTTTGTTATAGAGCATTTAATGCTTAAATTGCTTTGCTGCCATGCAAAGTGAATTCATTTCTTCATCATGCTGCGGATACACTCAGACGCAGGGACTTCGGTGTGGTCTGCAATTTCACACGGCCAGCGGCACTTCGTCAACAAAAACGTGGGATACTCAGTTGTTAATTTTTGACGGAAATACGGGTTTCGATTATGAGTTCAGACTACAACGAAGGCCCTATAAATATATAGCTTATAAGGCATCACAGTATCAACATACAATTCCATCATAGGAGAAGTGAGAAAAATACTCAGTTTTAAGTACTGAGTATATATTTTAATCTGATAGAGAAGAAAAATTACTTTGAGTAATCCTAATGATTATAATCCTTTAGAAGAGCATAGAGATAAATTTGTAATCCTTTTTTAGTGGATGTTTTGGTTTCACAATGGTCCCGTGGTTTTTAACATCTTTATATTTAGTAGTTTTCCACATAAAATCTCTGGTGTTATCTCTATTTATTTTGGACTATTTAATTATCTCATTTTAACTATATGATGAGCAAAAAGTGTCGAATAATTTTCGCTTCTTCGTATACCGATTTTTTCCAACATACTAGTATTAGAGATCAGGTTAATTTAATCGGAATGCAGTCCAATTATTGTACTAATTAAAATAGAAGACAGAGCTATCATTGGTGGCATGATCCGACTGATCTTATCCAACTATTCAATATGGAAGCTCAGAATGAAGGATATCCTTTATTGTAAGAATTTGTACGAGCCGATCGTAACTTAAACGAAACCCGCTGACAAAGAGAAGAAAAGTTAGGGGTTGTTACAGCGTAAACCTGTTGGTATGATGAGACAATACATTGACCAGAGTGTCTTGCAACATGTGACCAACGATCGTCGATGTTTCTGCCCTATGGGAAAAACTTGAGGCAATGCACCAAAGGAAGATTGCGATGAATAAAACTTTTATGATGCAGAAGCTAGTGAAGTTATAGTTAGTTCGAATTTTCAATAGAATTGATTCCATGACAAGAGGTGATCCAAGACAAACTTTTATTGCTTTGGCTTCTGCTGAAAGATGGTTTTAGAACCAAGGATCGGCTGTTGGAAAACAATATCACCCTGGACGATGTATGTGAATTATGTACGGAAGAGGTTTGAGACTAAATATCACCTCCTTTTACTATGTGATTATGCAGTTGTTATATGGAGGGAAGTATTTCCATTGCTCATGGTGAAATGTTTTAGCAATTCACAGCGTTCCTGGATGATATGATGGGTAAGAGTCTCCAATGGTTTATCGAATTTGGCCAACATGTGAAAAAGCCTGATATTTTATGCCTGCCACTCTCTACGGGATGTGAAGAGAAAGAAATGAGAGGATTTTCAAAACGAAAACAAGGGGACCAAATCGGTTATAGTTCAAGATATACTTAGAAACATGATTGTTGATTTAGTTTTCAATATATACGATGTGTTAGGATGAGGAATGCATAGCAAGCTTATATGACCTGTAAATGATAGGCGCGGAGCTGAATGAAAGTATAACTCGTGTTTACAAAAATAATCTCATTGAAAGAAAGGCTAGTGATGAGCAGAAGGAAGCTGCAACTGGTTATGCTGTATGAGTATTGGAGAGAAAGAAACATGAGGATATTCAAGAAGAGAGTTTCTTCAACCAGTAAATCTCGGCGTGAAGATAGCATCAATCAAGTTACAGATTCAAGGGAATGCTGCTGTTTTCTGATTTGAGTATACCATGTACTTACCAGCATACCTTGCTTAGAAATGATATTAGGCACAGGGAATCAGGGATGTAGAATATGCATGCTCTGCTTAGCTCTGTAAGCTGTAGGAACATTTGAGAACAATGAATCACAGGACAAAGAAATTAGTCTCATTGGATCATATCAAAGAGATCAGATGCAGCGCTTGAACTGATTTTACAGTTGATTATACCTCTAGGATTATACTCTATATTTGAGGTGGAAGAAAACAGCAGTGTTCATTGAGATTCACCTGTCTGCAAGACTGCAACATATATGTTGTTGATATACGTAAACAATTTAATTTGCAAGCTTCATTGATACTAACATGAAAGCATACTCAGCATAATCAGGAGTAGGTGCTGTTTCAATTTCCTATTCTTACATAAAAGAAAGGTCAAGTTTGATTCAGAAGATTAAAAGAAAGAGAAGACTACTGCTATTGAAACTATATTTGCTAACACTCATCTTCTTTACTTCTATTGCAGCTGAAATGTTTTCGCCATTTATATCTGCGAAGATTGGGATTGTTCATCTACTGAACCATTGCGATGCTTTTGTACATGCTTGGTTACATGTGTTTGATTGATTGTACTTCTTTTCTTCTATTACAAATTGCTTAGCTGATGTGTGATTTGAAGCATGCAAGAAAGATTTTGCATGCTTGAAGATACATGAACTGGACTAGGAATCTGATGTAATTGTGCTTTATAAAAACTTAGCAGTTTTGATACGAGATCTACTGTTTAAAATACTACAGTTTTGTGCTTAAAGCAAATCATAAAACGATATCAATCACAGCAGAACTTATTTAACATTCGAACATGTCTGTGATCGTATAAGCATATGAGGTAAGGTTAGTTAACAGCAAGGGTGCAACAAGTTGCATAAAGTTTATTGTAGTATGATATTTTTGGAAGTTCTCTTTTGTGGTCTTTATACAACATCAGAAACAAGGTGCTGAGCTTGAGGCCGCAATCTGTAGTTGAATATGAAGCAATATGAGTAGTAATCCCCTCGTAAATCAAGTAGAACGCAGGCGGTTTGAGATCCCTTGAATAAGCGTAGTATGCCATACAAAATAGTATAGTTCCAAATATGTTGACCTTATAAATAACCAAAACAACCATTTCAATGATTTGTACGACGGAGCTGCATCATAGATATCTTAGTTATAAGATGTGAAAGTTATGGATCAGATGAAGTTGTTAGCTAGAATACACTTAAACATTGTGGATAAACACTAAGAACTTGAACTATACTATGACCATGAACAATGCTTTGGAAGTGTTCAACTTCGATGGCATTCGAACCCTATGTTTTATACTCAATTTTCAACCCATTTTCACGATTCTTAATTCAATGTGTTCCTTCTTTAGTCTACTATCTAACCATACAAAAAATTCCCGTTTCGGATCCAAACATTTCGAATAGCACCCCGAAAAGCACAATAAACTCAGGCAAACCCCTACTTTTGACCTATCTCGCTTCCTTCTCCAATTTCTCCCACATATAACCATGCTACTCCGCTGTCCACCCCTCGTATGAAACCTTACAAAAATCTCTACAACCTCATATCAAGAACAAGTAAAATTCACCAAACATTCACCATGATATGCCCAAATGAATCTATCTAAAAAACACACCAGGAAACCTAAAAAATTTGCTCTTCCCTACCTACAATTCTCCCTATTCACCGTCTCAACCCACCTTTCGCCCTGCACCGTTGATAACGCTCAAATCCAACGGCCCACATACAAACCTCTCCTAAGTGAGCTATCCCCTTCACACCTCTCTCCACCAATCAGATCTCACCGTTCACTGTCGTCAATCGAATTTCCAGATTATAAATTCCCATTTTTCCTCCCTTGTCACAAGCGCGCACAAAAATAGCCTGAATTTCCACAAATCCGACGTCTTTTAGGGTTTTGGAAAGGAATCTCCGCCATGGCTACTGTAGAACCAACCGCCCCCGCCGCCGTAACTGCCGAGCCGGAGGAGCAGAATCCGTCGCCAGCGGCGGAGGAGGAGAAAACGGAGGCTGCTGAGGAGGGGAAGGCGACCGAGGCGAAGGAATCGAAGGGGAAGAAGAAGAAGGATTCTGCTGGTGCGAAGAAGAAGAGGAATCCTCCCTCTCATCCTCCTTATTATGAGGTAAATTGAAGCAAAATCTGATCACATCGACTCATCTAATCTGTTATTTTGAGTATGTGATTGTTTTGTTAGAATTGGTTGATCTGATTAGGGTTTGGTTTGTTTTATAGATGGTGAAGGATGCGATCGAGGCCTTGAACGAGAAGAGCGGATCGAGTCAGTATGCGATTCAGAAGTACATCGAAGAGAAGCAGAAGACGCTGCCGTCCAACTTCAGGAAGTTGCTGCTAGGTAATCTGAGAAGGTTTGTTGCCGACAAGAAGCTCGTGAAGGTGAAGGGATCCTTTAAGCTGGTTGTTGCAGCGAAACCGGCTGCTACTCCGGCGAAGAAGAAGAAGCTGGCTACTGCTGTTGCGAAGAAACCGGCTGCGAAAACAGTTGCTAAGGTTACGAAGCCAAAGGCTGCTCCGAAAGCAAAGAAGCTGGTTGTTGCAGCGAAACCTGCTGCTGCGAAGGCGAAAGCAGTTGCAAAACCTAAGCCGCAGGCGGCTGCAAAGGCGACCGTGAAGCTGAAGGCAGCGAAGCCTGCAGCCAAACCGAAATCTGCAGCTACACCAGCTGCGAAGCCGAAGAAGGCGGCTCCTCCTGTGAAGAAAGCTGCTCTGAAGAGGAAGGCGGTGAGCAAGCCGAAGGATGAGAAACCAGCCAAGGCTGCAAAGACAGTGACCGGGAAGAAGCCTGTGGCGAAGAAGGCTGCTCCGAAGAAGGCGACACCTAAGAAAGCTGCTGTGGCAAAGAAGGTTGCGACGAGGAAGAGCAAGAGAGTGTGAAGGGAGAATGGTGGTGGTGGTAACTGATGTGGTTGATGTAGCTTTGTGTAGTTCTTGGCCGTGATCGAGTTATGCAATGATGATACTGAACTGCAAAGAGTTCTTTTCTTTGCTCTTGTTTTGTTCTCTGGTTTGATTTGTGTTGATGATCTGATATGTTAGGATTACAGGCAGTGTTGGTTGTTTAGATGTGTTGATCGTGTATAGTAACTATCAAAACTGTGTTTTAGAGTTAGAAAAGGAGGAGCTAATTGCTTGCTTTCATTGTCTTGCGTTTTTGCTGTTAAGTTTGTGCTTCATTACTCATTTTTCTTCTGATAGAGCATTTTCATTATGCTAAATGTATGAATTGATAGCAGATGAGCATTCGATGTGCTGCAGGTGGTTTGATTTCGCGGCTTTAGCTTCCGGTCGACCACACACGAGCAGGTAGTTTCTCGATTTCGTGGTGTGAAATGTGGTTGTGGTTGAGGGAAAGTGAAATGGATGGTGAATTATGTGGAATGAGTGTGTGTGATGAGGAATGTTTGTGAATAAATTGCTCTAGATTTAGCGAACTGGCGCTGCGCGCTGTGTTGTTGAGGATTAGTTAATGAGATGTTTGTTGGGCTTTAAGCTGGTCAAGCTGACTTAATTATAACCAATAAAAAACAACATTCTCTATCTGAACTTTCATTTTTATCAGCAGTAGAAACATCATTCTCTCTCACCTGAGCGAAAGAATGAGGGTTTGTAAAAAAATGAATCTTTTTAGATTTTCGTCAAAATTACACAATAGAATATAAATTGAGGATCTTCATAATTTTCCTTTTATAGTCTTTTTTTATATAGATTTATGTGAAAAAAATCAACATCAATAAAATAAAAAAAGATCCTTCAAGAAAGATAAAAAAAAGTTCATTCATACTCACTGTTGTAAATACTGCATGATATTAGTGTAAATTGAAAAATTATATTATAAGTTGTTGAATGTATAATATAATTATATTTTGAAAAATATGAATTCAACAAGTTAGGATATAAATGTTTTAATTTATAATATTGAAACAGTATACAGCTGCTGCATCACCAACAACTGAGTGCTTTTATGCTGAGAGGACTTTGTTTTCCCTTTTCACTGACTTGGTGGAACCTCTATCGAGCCTGGTCGAACCTCGAGCTCCTATTGAACCCCAGCTGGGCCTGGTCGAAGAACCTCAGAGTTCCATAATTGCTGGTAGGATTCCTCGCTCAGTTATGACATTTGAACGTTACCTAAGCTCATGATTTATGAATGAGCAAGCTTTGCTCCATGCACCCATGCTTCATCTATTGTACATTATTGGCTCCTTTCAATGAGCAAAATGGTATTTCGGTCATAAGCTTAGGTTGGCTTGTTTCAAGATGTGCTAATCGATTCGTGAAATAAAAACTAGGGGTAGGAAGAGCAACCCGAGTCAATAAAAATAACTCCGAACCGAATATGTTCATCGTGAATCAGGATTCAGGCAGGCAGGTAGGCATTAGCGCTGAAGTTCTGGAGTATTATAAATGAAAGCTTGGGAGAAAGGCGCAGATACAGACTCCTGTCGCCTTATCTAGCAGAAAAGATCACAGAGGCCTTATTTGATGTTGAGCGTGCCAAGAACAAGGACCTGATGGACAACCTCCATGTTCTTCAAGGTCAGTTCTGGGCGAAGATGTCGCAAATGCAACTCTGAAACACCAACCCCAGATTAATGCAATCACCATGGATGTGATGCCAAGTCCTCTCATTAAAAAAAGCAAACAACATAGAGAGCAAGGAGGATGAAAACCTCTAAAAGTTCTTCAATTCCAAACTGCAGCATAATACAGACATCACCTACTAAATATGCCGAACGTTAACATCAACTAAATATGGAACAACGTTTTCAAAGGGAACCCCAGAAAGCACCTCCTATACCCCTGCCATTGGCCTTCAGTCATAACTCATAACAAAACACTAAGCTAACCTTTTCTCACTAAACCAGAAAACTGCTTCCATATACCAACCAAATGGAACGCCTACTGCTAAACAGCACAACTAAGAGTTAGACAGCCTCAAGGGGTGACAAAACAAAGTCGTTTTCACCAGACTTTGTGTTGGCCGAGTGTGATGGTAACCTCGGGTGGTTGTGCTCGCCTTCATATGTGACAACCAGCAT
This sequence comes from Drosera capensis, assembly GCA_001925005.1. Lineage (NCBI taxonomy): Eukaryota > Viridiplantae > Streptophyta > Magnoliopsida > Caryophyllales > Droseraceae > Drosera > Drosera capensis. The sequence continues at coordinate 13,391 of LIEC01011203.1, forward strand.
TGAAGGGTCTTCTATGCATCTCTCGACATGCTTCCTCGCAGGGCAACCTCTCATGCTGCTACACTTGTAGTAGCCCCTGCATCAACAAGAATGACAACATAAATTCCAGAAAACACAATGATATCGGTCTATGTATGTATAAATTAACTACCAGTCTGTTACTATCTATGTATGCATAAGCTTAACAATTGGAACTCAAAGCAATGTAGTACGATATTGAAAGAATAGTTAGAAGACCAGTGCTTGATCCATTTCACAAGCTCGCCTCAAGGCTCAAAGTGCTTGGGTAAATAAGCAAGCAGTGAATCATTCGTCAAGATTTATACATGTCCTATGGGGAACTGACAGAAAATGCTGAATGTTGATCACCAAATTAAAGCACCTCAGCATTTACCAACATATCATACAATAAACAGCATATTCCACTACAAAGATCACTTGGCTCATTCGAAAGCATGTTCTAAATAATATGAAAGAAGTTCCTTTCTACACTGTAACACAATGCACCCAATTTAACCACGGTAGAAACATACCTAGGGTAAGGTGAACCCTTGATTGGCTTCTGTCCATACTTCCTCCACGAATACTCATCGGAAGGAATGTCGGCAATCTTGTTACTTATAGCAGGAACCTTAATAGTTCTCTTCACTCTATGTTTCCTACAGCAGATCAAGTACAAGAAATGCAAAAGAAACAAATCAAGATCCAATGACATGGCACCTTCCTAATGCAAATCAATCTCAGAAACTCCAACAAATAGTTATACAAAAACAGAAGACTAGGATCTATTAGTCCAACCGTTTCTTGGCGCAGTGGCACCTCGCACGACTTGCACTACCACATTTCACATTGCCATCTTCACCCTTGAAGCAGCACTTTCTCCATTTCTGCCCAGGAATGTGGCCAGAGTGAGCAGCCACATTCAAGTTGAAACCACTTGAATCCAAGTTAGCCACACTACCATCAATACTCAATGAGGAAACAAAAGATCTCGTCGACGACATGGTTGGAATGCAACTAGAGCCATCAAAGTTCAAATCTATCCCACCATTAGTACTTTTACACCACATCTCAGCTTGATGATGCTTCAACTGCTGCTGATGGAGCTGCAACGATTGCTGCTGCAGTTGCTGTTGCGCGAACTGGTAATAAGCAGATGTTGCTTGAGAATGTACAAGAGAGGATCTCCCATTTGAGCTCATCGTTTGAAGTGATGGGTTCCCCCAAGACAATGAGCTCTTACCAGTTGAGCCATTGTCATTAGGTCTCGGGCATTCATTCAACTTGTCATGAAGAACCTGAACATGATTCTTACTAGGCGGATCGAGTTTCGAAACCGGGCACCCAAATAGAACCTTTTGGGGAATTGGCGTTCCACACTTCTTTCCCATCCTAAACCTTGCATGGCCTAAAGTTTTGTCCAAGAGGGAAGAAACCCTCTTGAACTTGGACACAGCTTGCCTTGTCTCAGCACTCAAATTACCATACTGAATCTCACCCTGAGGCTGAGATAACAGATTCAGAACTAAATGGCAGCTATCTATAGCTGCTCTGTTAGCTTCCTCAACCACCTCCATTTTCAAACCCACCTCAAACTAGATCTACAAAACCCTAATTTCCCCCAAACGCAAGTGCCTCAAATCCAAACAAACCATACATCCAACCTCGAACACCACAAAAATCAGCAACAGATACACATCCTCAAAGACCCGTTCAACCCAGAATCAAATACCCAGCTGAAAATTTCCCTTTTTTTTCAAAGCAAGCTACAATACAACCTTTAGCTAAAATGTCAAGAACCCATGTAGAAAGGACACGGATTTCCCAAATCAGGACAGAACCCAGTTGATGAATTTCAAATGGGTACCCGAAAAATCAATGTTAGGACATGACCCACATGGAAATCAAGGTCCAAATCATGGAAATTTCAGCTCAAAGACAAAGATAAAGCTGAAGGGTGAGTGTGAAAAGTGAGAAAAATAAAATAAAAGAACAACTAGACCTTTGTCTTTGAAGCTGCATGCGGGAGCATAAAACGAGGAAGAATAATAGTGTGAATGACTTTTTTTGTGCTGATAAAAGTCATCACGGGGCCAAATAAACAGAAGCAGCTGCAGAGGTAGAGAAGTGAAGAGGAGAGATGATGCTTTCATCTTCTTCGTTTTTTGCAGTATTTGTTGTGTTGTCCTTGTAATAATAATGGAAAATAATGAGAAAATAACATGGGAGAGAGAAACATAGGAGGATGGACCGTTCGATAATGGATAAAAAGCGAAACTCATCATGGGAGACCAAAGAAAAGGAGGTGGTCAGACACTGATGCTAAATCAAGTTAGGACTCCCTCCGTACGAATGTTTTGATCCCAACTAAAAATTTATATGAATAATAAAATTTTTGATAAAAAAATAATATTTTTTAATGATAATAAGATTTATTATAATATTATGAGAGGATATAATGGATATAACGTAACACATGAGATTGATTTGTGTTTTTATGTTAAAAATTTATCAAAAAAAAAAAATATTGTAATTTTTTGACATTGACTAAATAAAAAAAATTACGATTGATATGAGACAACAATGAGACAACGTTTTAAAATACTCCTAATTATTAAATACCCATTGTTACGTTTTCATCTTTTTACAACTTATGTATCAATGGTCATATAAAATATTTTTTTATTATCAATTATTCATTATGTTTAAATTCGACATCTTTTTATTTAGAAAACATAATATTTTATCAACCAATTACATTATAATAATTACAATCGTCGTTCAATTCGATAGTACATCGTTGGGTGGATATTACGTCGTCAGCACGATCAGTACGTCCCTTTTCATTTACAGTACGTCTTAACGGTAAGTTCCCTTAAGGTCATCTTTTGCAAAATAGTGCGTTTGATTTTTCAAAAACCGTACGTCTTGCTCGATTTTATCCTTGAAACAACAACAACCCAAATCCAATCATGTCTCGGTGCGTTTCATATATTTGGTCCTCGAAACAACAACCACTCAAAAACAACGACTAAATTTCACCAACAGTACTCCCAATCATGCCGCCCACCATAGCCGAAAACACCCAATTATCCTCCCTCAATCAATCTCGAATCCGACAAAATCATCTCCCCCAATCGATCCTTGATGTCAGCTAAGGCCAGGAAGAGCAGATTACATGTGTTCAATGATTACTAATATGTTGAAAATCACGATATGATTAGGTGCGGTGTTTCATGTCGAGAATATGGCAAGGGGTGGTGATGATGGCGACGGGGTGGATTGGAGTCGACACCGCAGCTAATTTATAAAAATAAAAATGCGAGATGGGTTTTGAATTTGGACGAGTAATAAAAACCTAGAATTGGGTTAAATGAAAATGGAAAGAAAAGATATGAATAGATTGCGATAAGAAAATAATCGTAATCGTATTTGATTTTTTTTTAAAAAAAACAAATGCTAAAAAATTCTTTTATATGAAGTTCAAAAAAGTGACCTCTTAATAATAAACACTTTTTTGGAATTAGATTGATCTATAGAGTTAAACCTTAGAACAACGATAATAATCATAACATAATAAGTGTATAACAAACACGTTATATACATGTTTGGTAGATCGTAATTGGTGTATCTTATTTTCTATTCACTATATTTTGATTATGTGCATTGTAACAAAGAACTTTTATAAGAATTTACATGTTTCAATTGACAACAAACAAGATATAGTCGGAGCTAGATTCGATTTGCTGCCATCAACGTAAATACATCAAAATCACTCCTTTTTTCTTTTTGTATATTCCGTTTCATTCAACTTCCAATGTTTATTTTATATTATCAATAAAATTATTTATGTTACTTATTTCGTTAAGAATTTTTTTAAAAAATATATATTGAATAATATAATATTATAATTTTAATAGAACAAGAAAATACTATCTTCCCATGTTTGAACCCCATTTCTACTTGTCTTACATTGTTTCGGACGGAAGTAATAAAACAAGGAGCTGGAATGGAATTATGGGACATGCGAAAGCGAAGGATCTTTGTGTTGATTACTTGCACGCTATCATCTACAGCTCGATTAGTCGGTCCAATTTTGTTATGTTGCCTTGTTGGCTTGTGCAAGTCACGAGATTCACATCCAAGAGGCCCCCATTCCAGGAGACAACCCTTGACTCTGTGTAAAAGTGAAAAAAATACTCGCTCTCTCTCCATTTTTTTTTTTATAACGTAGAAAATATTTATTTATTTATTTGAATTGTTATAAAATATAAAAAAATTCTTCTTTTAAAAAAAATTACAATACTTGTTTAATTTAAATATCTTATAAAAATTATAACTTATAAATTTTTATAAACTTTTTTTTATAAAATTAGTAAAAACACAAATTTTGAGTATTTCACTGGATTATGTCCATGAAAAATATGACAAATATTTTTTAAATATTGTTACTATAGAATTTATCGCTCAATTCATCAATTTTGTGACATTCACAACTCATTCTTTTCTATACGTAATACTATAACATTTAAGATAATCCCTATTATTATAATAAAATATCCCTATTATTATAATAGAATAAATAAATAAAGAGAATATATTCAAACATTATATTGTATTTGTCCCTAAAGTTCTCCTAAACACTTCAATGCTTTGAAGCTCCTGATGGCTTTCCTTCCTTTCCTTTCCTTCCTCTCTTGAATTTTGTTTCTCTGCAGATTTGAGAATCCAATATATATACCAAAAGGTTGCCATATAAACACAAACAAAGAATTGTTGCAAAGCTACTTCCGCTCTGATTGCTCCTCTGTCTCAAGTCAACAAAAACAAACAGATGCCTGCCATCCTTCCATGTGAACAAAATAATCCAAGTCCAAATAGATTATTTCAAATGAGATTTTGACGTATAGAATATTAATTCTCTAATCATCCAATTGCATCATCAAAGATTTTTCCATCTTTCCTTGATTTTCTTAACCGAAACTATGTTGTTGGGAATTCATAGCATAGGCAACTAAGTCATTTGAAATCATCGAGATACAAACCCTTCAGATACTGATCAAATACAACATCCATAGTGTTATTTTCGAGCACTTGAACTGCATGACAAGGAGGAAGTATAAATGAAACTATGTGCTTCAGACAACTAGTCGTGCAACCTGGATTTATGTGAAATTTTTTATTCCTATCTAAAACAAAATCTTCATGATCACAAAACATAAGAATTTTATGTATTTAGCATATGCCCGTTGTCTGTTTAGATTGAGAGTTGAATCTTCCAAGTTAACCCAAACGAAGCCCAGATTCTCACTAAAGTCCAAACATCACCTCTTATCAAGTCTTCAATTCTACACTATTGTCCACAAAACCAGATTCCTTTCATAAACAGAGGCATAATTTTCCTGATACAAATTTCAAGCATCTAATTCTTGACCTACTATGTCATATTCTATTGAGTTGTCAAAATTCTTACACCAAAGTCAACATTATTCCATCAAAATGGTGCAGTTAACAAGTTTATCTTAATCAAACTTGCCCATAATTCCATTAAATCTTCGTAAACTCCACAAAACTTGGCTCCCAGCTTCTTGGAGAGACTTGATCAGTAAGCATGGGACCAAACTAACCAGGGAAAAAAAAATTACAAACAAGAATGGTGATTGTAGCGGGCGACGACGAAGGTGGTGCCCATGACAGTGGGAGGGAGGAGGTGAGGGAGTTGGGATTAGGGGAAGAGCTGTTGGTGGTGGAGAGGCGGCTGTCGGGGGAGGTGGCGGAGAGGAAGGGAAGTTGGAAGCATGCTGCGTTTCATGTGGCTACTACTATTGCTACTCCAGCCGCCTATGCTCCTTTGCCGTTTGCTCTTGCTTCCCTTGGGTGGTCTCTAGGTATTACTCCTCGAAACATCGATTCTGCTCTTCCGGTCTTGTAAAAATCACAACGTATCTCTGGCTCGGCATGTAGTTTAACATAAAATTCACTGGCAAACGAAGAAGTTGAACTTGTGATAATAGGCTTAGTAGTAACAATATAAATATATGAATTGGATCCATTTTTAAATTTAAAGTTTTAATTGATATATTATGAATTATGATTGCTACTCTATTTTATTGTGTAGAGCTAGGTGTGCGAAACTACCAACTCATGCATACTTTCAATAACTAGAAATACGCATAGTTTATCTATTTTTTTTTTGAAAAAACCTCTACATTAATGAATGTTATTTTACTGTTACACTGTCGATAAGGGAACTATTACCATCTCATAATACATTACCTATGCTTACATGGTGTTAGAGATCCAACTTTGAACATTTTAAAATTAAAATAATTTAAAAAGAAATATAACAAAGGAATAATATATGGACTTGAGAACTCTCAATTTCCGAGTTTTGAGGTTTGGCACTTGTTGGAGCTGTCAGTTCCATCGTGAGTTTTGTATTCTCAAACTGGATAGTCTATGAACATACTGCTTATAACTGTAATGCAGGTGTTTGCAGCTTGGTGTCCGCGACGCTTGCATCTTGGTATTCAAGTCTACTACTCGCATCGCTATGGGAATGGAATGGAAAGAAGCATATCACATATCAACAACTTGCAGAGAGTATTTTCGGTATGTAAATTTCATTTCTGTGATTGAAAAGCCAATGATCATTGCGTATCAGCTTCTATGATTAATGTCTCAGATTGGCCTCATATGCTCATCATTTGAAGGTTCTTGGGGTTACTGGTCCGTGGCATTTTGTCAGCAAGTGGCATCTTTGGGAAATAACATCGCGATTCAGATTGCGGCAGGAAGCAGCCTAAAGGTCGACCAGACCAGATTTTCATCTTTTCGTTACAGTGTGGAATCTTAGTAGATGCTTTGATGTTCTCTTTTATCATTGGATTTTACGCCTCGGGTTTGGCTGATCTCGGTTCTTTGCAGGCAATTTATAAGTTCTACAACAAAGACGGGAAATTGACTTTGCAACATTTTATTGCTTTCTTTGGTGCATTTGAACTTATTCTGTCTCAGCTTCCAGATATCCATTCATTGAGATGGGTAAACGGCATTTGTACTTTCAGCACGATTGGGTTCGCCGGCACAACCATTGGCATCGCCATATATGATGGTATGACTCAGCTATTTGACAGTGTCACAGTGGTCTTAATGAGTTCCTTCTGCTCGATATATGTCCGTTATCCGGGCCTTTTGTCCATCTATTCTTGAGTTTTTTCACAAAGCTGTGAATACAATTAGTGAACTTCTATTTGCAGGAAAAAAAATTGATAGACAAACTATAAGCTATGATTTGCAGGGAAGCACCTCGTCCAAACTTTTCTCAGGCTTCTTTGCCCTTGGGACAATTGCGTTCTCATTTGGCGATGCAATGCTTCCTGAAATACAGGTTTCTCCACATCTCTGTGAAGTTCGAGCCTGTTAAGTTAATTCGAACTCTGATTAGTCAAGATACTGCTAGTACATCCTATAACTAAATAATCAACCTTCTGTCGAATCGATTATCCTTTTCTTTTACTTCGTGGCTTAAACATGTACACTCCTTGGGATGGATCAAAATGGTTTGTCATGATTTGCTTCCTCAACAGAACACAATAAGAGAGCCAGCAAAGAAGAACATGTACAAAGGCGTCTCCGCTGCGTATGGTGTGATTGTTTCAACATACTGGCAATTGGCTTGTTGGGGCTATTGGGCATTTGGATCAGATGTTCAATCTTATGTTCTTTCTTCACTCACCGGTCCACAATGGACTATCATCATGGCCAATACTTTCGCTGTTATTCAAATCCTTGGATGCTTTCAGGTAAATTAATCCTTACTAGTTGCTCAAAGTTCATAAACACTTCAGCCAATACAAGGACTATGATGCTATTCTATTGTCCCTAACATCACTTGTGAGAAAGTGAACGACAACAAGCTTGTTCCTTATCCTGATAAGCTGATACTGTTTGTCGTTTCTTGCTTAGATATACTGCAGGCCATCCTATGCATACTTTGAGCACAGGCTGACAAGAACATCGAACAGCCAAACCAAGACATCCTTGGTTAGGCTCATGCTTACTTCAATCTACATGGGCCTCATAACACTGATCGCAGCCGCTGTGCCTTTCTTTGGTGACTTCGTCTCCATTTGTGGTGCAATCGGGTTCACTCCTCTTGATTTCATTTTCCCAGCTGTGGCCTTCCTCAGAGCCGGGAAGTTGCCACAAGGCGTGAAGTTACGCCTTGTGGTGATCCTGTTTAACATCGCGATAGCTACCTGGTTCTCCATTGTGGCTGTGCTAGGATGCATTGGATCCATAAAGTTCATCGCAAACGACATCAAAACGTACAAATTTTTCCATGATATGTGAGGCAAGCACACCTTTTCCCACCTTTTCATCACTGTAATTTAGTGTGTGTAGGATTGTTCAAGCTCCATTTTTGTTGAGTAACGCACATCGATATATACGTCACTTCTCTTATTTTCAATTGATTTTAAGAGACAATTCAATGTTTTTGCATGGAATTAGAGCACTAACGTGCCCAATCACTAATTCAAAATGTTTGTAAGTAGGACGTGCGAAGAGACCTACAAATGTAATACTGGGGACTCACATATATAAGACTATCAATTCCTTTCAACAGCGTCTACCTTATTTCACACTCTATGTGCCTCAGCTTCAAGCACTTCGAGGTGCCTTATTCGGTCGGGCAACCGAAGAGTCTGGTGCTGAATAACGGTAACAACATGTCCTGAAATGCTCAAAACGACATAATGAGCTGCAAAACAGCTTGCTTCTATTATGCCGTAATCTGTTAACATTTGATCTAGGAGTAACGGTAATAACAGCCTGCCTAATTTTAAGAACAGCACCAAAATAAAGGAAACTGAAAATACTTCACAGCTAACGTGGAATACAGATGACAATGTCATGCCTTCAGCACTACCGAAAGAGCGACAAAGATGCCAGCTGAATTCACGGTACTAACAATATCAATTCGGACACCAGTTTCAGAACTCAGTCCTGTTTAAAAATCACCAATGTTCTATGAACCGAATTCTACATGAAGCTTGTAGCTACCACCCATATGCCAAGGAAGGTGAGTGACCCGGAACTTGCATTCCCCGTTCACCGGATCATAAGACAAAAACTTGGCACCTTGATCCTGGATCGCCTTCTTCAGCTTTTCGGCGTACTGACTAACCCTTGTCCCGAGGATGTGCTGGGCACCAGTGTCCTTGCATATACACTTGAACTTGAGGAGAGTGACCTCAGCTGCCTTATTAATTAATAATGCAGATGGCAACTTCTCATTAACACTGACGTCTCGGTTAGTGATTGTGATAAGTGAGTCGAGTTCAAGGCCACACACGTCAGTCTCCCCCTCGAACTTGATGCTCCCACAGCCGTTGATGACCTGCTTCGGTTGTCGAGTAATTGTAATGTTATGAGAATAAATCACGATGACGTACTGTATCGCTTATATGATGATGTCCGAGCTCTTCTGAGTGTTGTAGCTAAAGATGTAATAACTTCTCATGTTACTTGTTGATAAATTTGCCAAATAAAATTTGACTCACAAAACAAGATTCGATGACTAGAAATATTTCTCCTTAAGCGCGTAATAGAGTCATAGATCTTGAAATTCCTCAAGTAATTAGTCCTCGTAGAGCTCATGTGTTAAATTGGTATCTCGTCTAAATCAATCAATGACAGAATGCGTTTTCAATTGGTTTCAGAAAAATACGTTTGTTCTTATGATGAAGACATGTAAACATGACTTAATGACTGATCATGCTAGCAACAGTCTTGATGCTCAAACTACAGCGTTTCACATTTATTGACGAATCCTGCTAGTATTATCGATCATGATGAAATCGTTCAACCGTAATTCATAGATGCAATCAGCGAAGTGAGCATGTTACTTGTTGAGAAATGAACCAACTAAAAGTTAATACTACATGAAACAGATCTACGACCACTCAGTGAAAGCAACACTTCCATACACGTTCTTTCAATTTAACAATTAGTAACACAGAAAACATGCCATTCAGTTCTCTTTTGACTACTGTCAAATTCAAAACGAGGAAGACAATTGCAAATTTTCCAACCATATAAACCCTACATTTTCTCATATCAATAGCCCAAATACATTTCCGATCTCTGTGTTTTAGCTTCAATTCGAGATACCCAGAAGCTCAATTTTCGCTATCAGGTAAGAAATCTCTACTGCTGCAAGAACCCTTTTGATCCTTGGTTCAAAGCAACAAGCAATTTTTAGGGTTTATTGCAAATCTACTTGCAAAATTCGTGGTAGAATCACTTGAATTAGAGTCAAACAAGCATAAATTGAAACACCCAGATCGAGAATCTTGTTGTTGAGTGAAGGGATTGTGTAGAAATGGGTGAAAAGTTTGTGTTGAATGAGGAGGATCGGTCTGTGATGGAGGCTGCTTTGGGTGTTGATTGCTCTGAGTTCCTTTTATCGGCGGGGGGTGGGCCGCCGTTGTCAGATTTTGATTCTCGGGGTATGGAGTTGAATGATGTGAAGAAGGGGTTGAGCAAAGTTGTTGAGGGATCATCTGGTTGGGATTATGGTATTTATTGGCATCTTGCTGGGTCGAAGAATCATGGGTCAGTTTTGATTTGGGGAGACGGGTTTTGTCGTGCCATGGGTATAGGTTCCGATGAGAAGGATGGGAAATCAGAAGAGGGAGAGGAGAGGAGGAAGCGGGTTCTGAGGAAGTTGCAAGAGTGGTGTACGGGATCGGGTGAGAACGGTGATGTTGCGAAGTTGGATGGTGTTTCGGGTGTGCAGATGTTGTACTTTGTGTCGATGTATTATCGGTTTGGGTTGGATGATTCTTCTTCTAGTCCCGTGCAATCTTTTACTAGTGGTCGGGCTATCTGGGTCTCGGATAGGGAACAGTGTTTAGTTCAGTATCAGTCTAGAGCTCATCTAGCTAGATTGGCCGGGCTTGGGACGTTGGCATTTGTGCCTTTGAAGGGTGGAGTCATTGAGTTAGGATCAACCAAATCGATAATGGAAGATCAAACTGTGGTGCATATGATAAAAGGTGTATTTGGCGAGCCGCAAACAATGGAGTCAAAGCCATTGCCAATGATTTTTGGGCATCAGCTTAGTGTCGGTGGTGCTAAGCCACCGGTATCAATACACATGAAGGTGGAAGATGGAGAATCTGGTGCATTTGAAGTGAACGGGATCCCTGCTTTTTTTAATGGAAAGGAAGGAAATGGATCATCACATTCTAATGGATCCCACATCCAGGAAAGCGAGGAGAAACTGTTTTCGGGGCTGAATTTTGGGATTCTGAATTCAGACAGTCGTGTTTCTTGTTTGGAACAGGCTTCTGCTGAGGAGCCGTTGATGCAGACTGGTGGACCTAAGCCGAGAAAGAGAGGTAGAAAACCTGCTAACGGAAGAGAAGAACCGCTGAATCATGTGGAAGCTGAGAGACAGAGACGTGAAAAGCTTAACCAGCGGTTCTATGCACTGAGAGCCATCGTCCCAAATATCTCTAAGATGGACAAGGCCTCACTCCTTGGAGATGCCATCTCTCACATTAATGATCTCGAGATGAAGATCAGGATGCTCGAGGCCGAAAGGGAGATGACCGGTGATGGAACACCAAAGCAATTGGCTTCTCCGGAGATTGATTTTCGTACTAGACAAGATGAGGCTGTATTACAAGTTAGCTTGCCGTTAGAGGCACACCCAGTTTCCGGAGTCGTAAATGCACTCAAGGAGTTAAAAGTTACACCAGGAGAGGCGACTGTTGCTGCCATTGATGATAAGGTTGTTCACACTTTCTCCATACGGACTCACCCCGGAGCTGCTGAACTTCTCAAGGAAAAGGTGTTGGCTGCTCTTCAGGATTGATCCTCTACGTCGAAGACACTTGTATCCTTATGCAGGAAACTTATACAAACATTGCTCCCTTTTTTTTTCTTTTTTTGTCGATAAGTTTACTGGCTGATGTGTCATCTCAAATGTAACATCTTACCACACATAAAGTCCAATGGACTGGTCTGTAATATATGTTGTATTTCAGGCTCTGATAATCTGATACATTTTTCCTGACAATGGATGAAGTTATTCTGCAGATGTTTATTTGAGTCTGGATTTTTTTTTCCCTGTCTGTTTGTGCTGATGATAACAGATGCTATGTGATTATCTCCTGATACAATGATAGGTCAAGCATATTAATCAATTGCGAAATCATCAAAATGTGCACATGGTCGAATTATTTACATCGATTTTGAGTACTTTGTACATAAGTTATCTTTCAGGCTATGCTGGCTAGGCTATACAAAGCGCTAAACCTGGACCCATGCGATGCCCCAGGTAGAGGATTTCAGTCTTTTAGACAGTAGCTAGCTGGTGGCGGCGCCACAAGACCCTGGCGGCTGCCACCACTGATCCTACCGGCGGCTACTCCTTCTTTAAGGGTAGTTACACGAACCACCGTTGCTACCAGGGATGATGGTGCATGGGCTGGGGCCCGATGGCGGCATGGGCCCTCGTGGTAGGGCCTGCAGTACCATATGTAGCCCATCATGATCCTTCTTGAGCCATAGGTGATCATCTTCTCCTATTGTCCTCATTGCTTCAGGAGCCTCCAAACTTGGACTACTTACAAACAGATATGTGAAAATAATCAAATTTATGTAGCTTCCACCTTTATGAAAACCCATTTTCTATTTTTATGAAAATTATCGACGAGGTTGATGTTGTAGTTTGTTGGTTGGTGAGTAGACATTTATATAGAAAGAAATACTATGAACAAAAAAAAAATGATTACCGACTTACTGTAATTAAATCGAGTCATAATAGGTTTGGTGGATTATGTTTAGATAGAGAAAACTTGAGTCCAAGGGAAAAAAAACTGAAACTTACTCAGAAATTTAGAAGCTTGACTTTGAAGAAGGAAGTTTTGGAAGCATCCAAGACAAAAGGGTGGGTTGAGTCCTAACAGATGTGTCGAACAAAAAAGAAGCAGTTCTGGCTGGTCAATAGAGTAGTTAACTGATTGTGCATCTAGCTTTCATATCATGCGATGCAGCAAAGAGGTTTGAGAATTCATATTCCTCGACTCTTAGAGGCAGCGCCAGCTCGGGCGATTTCACTGTGATGGGATTAAATCTACCATTGTTAGTCGGTGACGAAATTGTGCACCAGCATCGTTATTGTTTTTGCTGTTCTAATTCGTTATTCACCACATCTGAAGATACATCCCCGCTCATAATGGCGGTCATTGTAAGCGAAGGTAGTCAACCTTGTACATGTGTTAATTAACAAATCATTGACTGGATCTCCTCACTAACATCTTAAGAATCATAGACTTGTCATCTGATCCATAGTTACTTTCTGGTTTTAAAGATTTTAGGTTTTTGTTATACTTGGACCTTGAAAGCGAACCATTGTTTTACCTAAATTGTCACATATATGATGCCCATCATGATGCAAAAACAAAGACAAAGCTACATCTTCGTGCACTAGAGCTGGTTCTCAAGATTCTGAGGCTCTGAACTAGAACAGCAATGTGAGAGAATATTACCGAGTAACATTGGGATAATCCAAGCTTATTCAGAGTGTCTGAAGGTTATTGAACTCGGCTGATTCTAAGTACACAATCTCGACTTTATAATCCATCTCTTATACATTACCACACATTTGACAGGAACGCGAGGATAATATTTTCATTAGTCCAGTAAACATGAGCACTTAACCTGATGCTCACAGGAGCATAGTTAGTAAAAATAGGTAGAAAAACGAAAAAAATACATCGATTATTTAAATTATACAAAAAATATAATTATTTTTAAAGAAATGTTCATGTTTAAAACATATATAAAACAAACTCATTTCAATAATACATGTTTTTTACTAACTATCCACCAGGGAGAGCAAGAAACGAATTACAGTTTTGACAAGCCTCTCAATAGTGCCTAGACTTAGCATAGTCCGCAAAGAAGATAGCACATAGAAGCATCAAAGCCATGATTATACGATCAAGAAATTGAAGTAGAGAACCAGACCATACATACACACAACAAATATTCACATGGTTGAATACCAGGGTCGAACCACATATGTTTCACAATACTAACAACAGTATCATATCAAAATAGAACAAGAATTTGAATGCAGCTATACAATGACAACTAAAAACATTCTCCAGTAATCTAACCGAACCATTCAGAAACCAATTTACAGAGCAATTACTTTATGTACAGGCAAGGGTGCTGTATTTGCAAGAAAGAAAGGAACAATGCACGGAGCCGAAGCCATATCAGAGGGGACTGCTCCAAGTGTAAGCCACTATGTCATGCTATGATAATGGTAGAAAGCAAACAATGACTGGAGACTCACTGACTGACTGAGGGGAGAATTCAGGTGAACAACTAAAGTTGACAGCAGACTGCTAATTTGAGCGTCCATCGGAAGACAATGGTGGTGGTGGTGGTGGTAGATAGGGAGCGGCGTCGAGGGAGGTAAGACAGGAAAGTTACAGTATTTTCTAAAAATCAAACTAAGTGATTGTTGGAAGCCCCCCATTTACACTTATATGGAATGCTGATGTGGACTGAATAACAGAATAGATGTTGAAAAGGTGGCAGTCGATTTGATGACAGTATACTGTACCGATGGATGGACGGAGTTTATAGAAGTCACCGGCAGAAGGTCTATATTCTCACTGTACACAGAGAAATGCTTCTGAAATCGGAGGGAAACTGGAATGGAGGTTTTGAAACTAAAGATCTCCAGCTCTTCTTCCATGGATGGTAGATTTGAAGATGCAGGACATTGCTCCTATTACGCTGCCGGGATCTTCGAATTCCAGAGGCATCAACTCCTTGCAGAAAGGTCATCACGTACAGCTCTTCATCAAGTGTGATGAAGTCAACTGATGAACCAGGAGGAGCCTTCCTTGGCACTACTGCCTCCTTCAGCCACCGATTCAAAGTCATGTCATATCTGTTGCAGAAAGACGACATAGTCAACATCCAGTGAGTGGATCAAAAATTCACAAGCAACGTAAAAGATTAGTGAAGTCTGGTTAACACATTGGTTAGTATCTAGATCAACTTCTGTCAGTATCAGGTACTAAAATGAAAGTTGAACAATAAACATTACAGTGCGCTTCCGCTACTCCTAGTCCATATCCATAAACCAAGAAAGCCAACGCAATACACACTATTATAAGTTCAAGAAAACACTTTTCTTAGCTCAAAATATTTTAGAAGTACAAGGACAGATTGCCAAATGTCAATAACGTACACTCCATTACAGTAAGAACAGCAAAGAGCAAAGTCCCTGATGAAGAAAGTCTCCTCATGATTGGCTATAACTATCGCAGACCGATTTGACTACTAACAAGCAGTATTATAAACTTATATACCAGACTGGAAAAATACCTTGATTAGGTTTACTCAGATATTCAGCTTCATGAGACCATGTAACATAGTCTCACTAGTCACTAGTCATCATACATGCTATTGTGAACCAGGTTAACACACTTCTTATTTATTCACTGACTTGGCATACTAATGACAACAGATACATCTCGCAAACTACACTGAATTCTAAAGGAGAAAATTTAGTACGTTGAGCCTTTCAGACACACCTAACAAGTCGGCTAATTCTGTAATTGGAATAGAGTATGAATTCTCAGAATGACTCATGAGAAGAAACACTCCAGAATGTGATATGCATATGCGGGATATGGGGTCTGTTTCTGCCTCAGGACACAACCAAAACATTCATGCCACATATATGAAAATATGGGTTGGTGGCCAAATGTATCACCAAGAAAAATGAGGGTAAATCAATGACTTTATGCTAACAACAGCATCTCGCATCCTCTTTACAACTCACTTATCCATGGCCCCATAGTTGCACAGCAGTTTTATTATCTCTTGACATAGCACATAGAGCACTAAACCAGATCATTTTGAGTCCTCTTCCCCAAAGCCAAGTACCGTAAAACATTTTACCAGAGAACAGAGCAAAACAGATATCCATTCATTTTCTTCAAGAAATTCAAAATAGCAAGGATGCATGTGTCATTGAACACACTAATCAGACATCCAACTTTTAACAGGATTTCTAACCTATTCCATCCAAAATAGTAGTCAGTTTTAAGCTACGTGAATACCAAGATGGCTTTCAGAATATGCATCGATCTATGTTAGTATTTTGCGATGTCTACTATATCACTTATGTTGTACAAATCCCTTTCCTTTCAGTCATACATTTGAATAATGGCACTGTAATCATAAGACCAACATCTAGATGAAAGAATAAAAAATTAGCAAATGGAACATCGACCAAGTAGGCGATTAGACATAAAATACAAGAACAATCCGTCACCTGAGAATGATATCCTCATCAAGCATGAACACCCCCCTCACACCCTGACCCTCCACATCCTCTACTACAACAATCTTCCCATTCCTCACCCTCCCCCCACCCCATACATCCTCAACAACCCTCCACCCCCCTCCCTCCAATACCGCCACCCCTCTACAATACTCATCCACAGGAACCGTCCCACCAATAGTCCTCTCCTCTCCGTACCCACCCACCACCCACACCTCCCCCTCCTTGCCTTCCTCCCCGACCCTAAACCCCACACACCCTGCTCTAGGTTCCGGCAACTCCTCCATCTCAACCCACCCATCCATCCCAATATCATACTCCTCCACTCCCCTCACCCTAACCCC
>LIEC01011203.1:30144-41399 GCA_001925005.1 Drosera capensis
TTGCCTCGTCCCCCCTCCAGCCACCACAATCCTATCTCTCTCCCCTCTCACCGCTACACACGCAAACGACCCCCTCGCCGTCCCCATACTCTTCCTCCTCTCCCACACCATCCCCACCAAATCAAACCTATACACCGCCCTGCTCGCCGTTGGCATCTCAATCGGGAACGTCCTCGCGTCAAACAACACACCACCCATCACAAACAAATACGACCCAATTGCAATCGCACTAAAATTGGTCAATGAGTGGACGTGGGGGTTGATGAGAGGCATGGGTGGGAGACGGAGCCAGGCGAGGAGGGCCGGGTCGAAGAGGAAAGGGCCGGAGAGGATGGGATCTGAGGGGAAGATGACGATGAGGTGGGATTGAGAGATTTGGGATCGGACATGGGTGATTAGGGTTTTGGAGGAGAGGAAATGACGCCATGATTTGCAGGTGGGTTTGAGGCGAGGGTGGTGGGGGAATGGGATCAGCGACAGGATGAGGGCGGCGATGTCGTTTGGGAGGTTTGGGATAAGGTTTAGGGATTGGGGGATTTGGGGTGGCATGCTTTGGGGGGAAGAAGAAGAACAGTGAGTGAAAATGAGGAATGGAGACAAAGACAACTAGCAGAGATTTAGGACAAAGACATGGGCTTGATGAAGTAAAACTAGGGTTCATTTGTGGAATGTTGTTGGGGAGATTTGCTTAGGCATTAAGTTAGTTTAATGTGTTCATATGACATCGCTGTTGACTTCTTAGGTCATTAGTCATCATGCTCCTTAAAAACTCTCATAATTTGTTCACATTGTTGGTTTTGACTAGTATCTTGTGCACTTTTAACATAGAGTCGTTTTGTATCTTTCTTTAACATCAAAATTATACAATTAAATGTATTTTAAAAAGAGTAACATCAGATGATGACAGATTTACACGTCTCCTTATCAAAACAGATATATAAATGATTATAATTAATTTGTGATAATTAAATGATAATTTTTTATTTGTAATGTTTGGATCTCAATCTTTAATTAAACCTTTGACACATGTTGTGTTATGAACACACAATTTCACAACATTGCAAAATATTAATTGACAAATCAATTATCTCTTTCGTTATATGGAAAAAATGGATTTATGAGCAACCACAAACAATCTTATTTCTTTTTTTTAAAATATTAATTATGATTAGATGTTTGAATTTGAAGATCAAGGATGGAGATTAAAAGATGACTCTATATATTTAATTAGTTCAAAAAAAAAGAAAAAACTTTCAATAACAATTGTTCATTTTCAAATTCAATAAATTACATTCTATTTTTATATGGGATTAACTTATACTCAATCTTTCTACATTAATATTTATAGTGGGAATTAATCTAACGTGCTTACGACAACTTACACATTAGATTTGGACGTCGTTGTCGGGGAGACGATAACATGTTAAAAGTTTTAATTTGTAATGATCATTTCGATTTTTAATCATTTTCTTAGAACTATTTTTACTTTCGTTTTTATTTTCATAAAAAAATAAAAAAATTACTTATTATTATTATTATGAATTTCTATTAATTTAAATAAAGTATTTTTATTTTTTTTTATGAAATTTAAAAATGGTAGGACTATAAAAGCTGAAGTTAGAAAAATAATTTTTGAATTTGAATCATATTAAGGATCATTTGTCAAAAATTATAGGATCTCAGATAAGATACTCATTGCTCATGAGCTAATCATCAGGAGTTACCATCTTAAACCAACTGTGCCTAAGATTTTAATCAAAATTCATATGCAAAAAACATACAAATACGATATTTTGGATGGGAGATTCTTATTCCTAATAATAATAAAATCTAATCACACATAAAGTTATTTGCGTTGAGTCATGGATTTACCAAACACATCATATATTCGTATGTAATCGATTCTATCGAACATCATACGCATGGAAGAGGAGACGGAAAGCAGGGGAGGAAGAGAGACATCTCAGGCATGGCCAATGGCAATGGCAGCCACGAATCTCCAACAATGCTCCGAACCCATCGGCCAAATTCAACGGCTCCGAAATTACAGGCCATTTCAAGCAATGCCTCGCCGCCATTCTTGTCTTCTCTGTCCACACCTTCACAAAAATATTTCGCTGCTTCTTCGTTTACCCTCTTTTTCCCCTTTGCCCATCTGGGTTGTTCGTGTTGTTTGGATTCCAAAAACTTGGTGCTGTTTGGAAACACATTGTGTCATTGGAGAGGAAAAGGTTGAATTGAATCGAGTTCGATGCGAATCGGGGGAAGTTATCACAGAGATAATCGGTTTGAATCAGGACTTACAAATGAAATGGTTGGTCATCTATTCCATTTTTTCATATTTCGAATCTAAGTGTTGTTATAGAGAACTTGGTATCAAATGTGATTGTTTATGTTATGTTGTGTTATGATGAAATGCTGTTTACTTACCTGGGAAGATGGCGAAGGATAACAATATTTGTTGCATGGAAATGCATCATGTTTGCGCCTATGAATTATTTGCGTGCGTGTACGTTTTACTCTATCAATGTGAGGAAATATCAAGGGCAGCGGGGTTTGAAGCCATCGAATTGAGGTGATGACCGTTATGTTATCATGCAACAATGTAAAAGAACAACAGAACATAAGCATTAAGCAGTACGGAGAATGTTGGAAGTTGTGATTGTCATTAAGCTGTACGGAGAGAGGTGATTGGATGGTCACGGTGGCTGCAGGAGATGACTATGGGATCATGCTGTTTGCTCCTAAACTTATTCTTGCCTTTCTTTGTGTGCTTCTGTTACTGTGGTGGCAAAGAAAAGCTACTAAGTGGAAATGGTGATGTGACGGTTGGAAACTCTGTTTCAGTGAACTAAAATTATCCTTGTATGCTGCAGGCTCCAGCTAATATACTTATAGGGTCCCATGTCTGGGTTGAAGATCAAGAAGTAGCTTGGATTGACGGGGAAGTGACGAAGACAAATGGAGAGGAAGCTGAAATACAAACCACTGATGGAAAGAAGGTAAGTTGAAAAGATAATACAAAATGAAGAAAAAGAAAAGAAATGACGAAACTATGAAGTATTCAGTGACTTAACTATCAACAGCTTTGTTGATAAACTTTGTTGCTTGTATGAATGGGTATTGAGGTTCTCTTGTTTCGTTCTGTGAAGGAAGAACCTCTCAACTATTCTTTCGTATGAGCTTTTGAATAGTAATAAGAATTATTCTTTTGCATAATTCTTGCTTTACAAGGATGCTATTCGAAAGAAAAGACTTCTTTTTCTTTGACATCTAAGTTCCTGTGCCAGTTCACTATATTCTTGGGCATCGGAAAAGTGTGATACATAGCTTTCTCGTTATGTTAAATCCTTATGCATATGTACTTTACTACTTTTGTTTCAAAGGTTGTTGCAAGTTTGTCCAAGATATACCCAAAGGATGTCGAGGCACCTGATGGTGGAGTTGATGACATGACCAAATTGTCATATTTGCATGAGCCTGGAGTTTTACAGAATCTGTCCACTAGATATAGCCTTAATGAAATCTATGTAAGTTCTCAAGACTTAATGTGAAGTTAATATACTATTGTCAACTTTTTCAGGCAAAATTATTGATTTGTGCATCCATGCTGGCCCTATCATAACACATTATGGTACCCTTTAATCATGGCAGACTTATACTGGAAATATTCTTATTGCTGTCAATCCCTTCCAAAGGCTGCCCCATTTATACGATGCTCAGATGATGGCACATTACAAGGGTGCACCACTTGGGGAATTAAGTCCCCATGTGTTTGCGATTGCTGACGTTGCATATAGGTGATTCTCTGTTTTTTCAGTAATCATTGCTCAAACGGAAGCTTCTGTTTAATGTATGCTGACTAGCTATGTGGGTCAGGGAGATGATCAACGAAGAAAAGAGCAACTCCATCCTGGTTAGTGGCGAAAGTGGAGCAGGCAAAACTGAGACTACCAAGATGCTCATGAGCTACCTTGCCTATTTAGGTGGTCGTGCTGGTACTGAGGGAAGAACTGTCGAACAACAAGTCTTGGAGGTTTGACGCCAATTCAGACTTATGCTACTCAGAAATCAGAATGCATAGTTGTCATGTCACTCGATTAGTCGCGACTAGTTGAGGTTACTTTAGTGGAAAACAAACTTTGCTTTAAAAATAAAAATAAAAAATCGAACAAGATAATGACTAGTAGATTTTGCGATATCCAGTCTTTCCTAGCAAGTCTGTCATTTTGACTCTTCTTTCATTGTCGGCATGCTTTTTGTTGCTCATGATAATGTATCTGCTCAATAAATTTGTATCTATTACTGCAGTCAAATCCAGTTCTGGAAGCTTTTGGCAATGCAAAAACAGTTAGGAATAACAATTCAAGGTGAGCTGTTGCTGCTGGAGATTCCGTACAAGATTACATTGGCATGTTAAAGTCTGGTGTTCGCTAAAGTATAGAATTATAAGTTTCATTCCCATATATAAACTCTCTTGCGAATGCCTTGTTCTGATCCCAGCGGTGCACTATACTCATCGCCATGTGGGCCCATTAGAGATACTGAATAATAGACTACTAATGACTAGTTTCTTATTTACCCTTTTCATTCTCTCTATTATGATACCTTTAGTTCATTGCGAAAACAAGGAAATCTTATTTTAGAAATATGCACTTCATTCTAACCTCCAAAGAATTGTCCCTGCAGTCGATTCGGTAAATTCGTTGAGATACAATTTGACAAGCGTGGAAGAATATCAGGTGCAGCCATAAGGACATACCTTCTCGAGAGATCTCGTGTATGCCAAGTTTCCGATCCTGAACGGAACTACCATTGTTTTTACCTTCTTTGTGCTGCGCCACAAGAGGTAAGCATTTCAATTTTCTAATGACGTCGAATGATTATCACTTGGAGAATTCATCTTATGCAGTGTCTCTATTTCATTAGGAAATTGAGAAATATAAGCTTGGACATCCGAAATGCTTTCACTATCTAAATCAGTCCAATTGTTATGAGCTGGTTGGTGTAAGTGACGCTCAGGACTATCTTGCAACTAGAAGAGCTATGGACGTTGTAGGAATAAGTAAGGAAGAGCAGGTATCTGCTGCTGTTGTCCAGAGCTGGTTGGTTCTTGTCCTTGTCATCGCAGTTGAATTTGAAAGAATCTATGTTTTGCTGGCTCTGCTTCTTCACAGGACGCAATTTTCAGAGTGGTCGCAGCAATTCTTCATCTTGGGAATGTAGAGTTCACCAAGGGCATAGAAATAGATTCATCTGCGCTGAAGGATGATAAGTCCAAGTTCCATCTTCAGACAGCTTCTGAGCTTTTAATGTATGTTTAGTCCTCATAGAAGGCCAGTTTATTGTATACTCATATCTATGTCGCGATACCTGATGTTACTTCTGATTTAGGTGTGATCTTGGCGCTTTGGAGGATGCCCTCTGCAAACGTGTGATAATCACCCCTGAAGAAGTAATTAAGAGGACCCTTGATCCTCTTAGCGCATCAGTTAGCAGAGATGGTTTAGCAAAGACTATATATTCCCGCTTATTTGATTGGTAAGGAATATATAACTTATTTATCTTCCTTTTTTGTTGCTTTTTTCGCCAAACCATTTGTACAATTTATGTTTTTCTTCATTTTCATGAGCAGGTTGGTGCATAAGATAAATAATTCTATTGGGCAAGATCCAAACTCAACGAGCTTGATTGGGGTGCTTGACATTTATGGTTTTGAGAGCTTCAAAACAAACAGGTAAAAATTTAATGAACTATAACCTTACACATCTTTCTACAGTAGCTTCCTGTTCATTCTTACAACTGATCCTTGTGCAGTTTTGAGCAGTTCTGTATCAATTATACCAATGAGAAGTTGCAGCAGCACTTTAACCAGGTAAGTGCTTCTCCGTTAAATATGAGATTGAACTTCGTTTCTATTCTGCGATCTGATTTGTGGTGCTGGCTTCAGCATGTTTTTAAGATGGAGCAAGAAGAATACACTAAAGAGCAAATTGACTGGAGCTACATCGAATTTGTTGATAACCAAGATGTCTTGGATCTGATTGAAAAGGTGCCTCCCTTGATTAAGTGTGTCATGTTTTGTACTGTGTTATTGGAAGGGTGTAGAATTTACCTGCTATGATGTACACTACCTTTTACGCGAACTACTTTTGAGGAGAACTGCCATTATCTCAATATTAAAAGCAGCATTCCAGCGAAGAAATCTTCAGCTTAAAAGGAACTATATATCATCTCAATGTCTTTTTTCATTGCATAGCCTCTGGAACCTAAACATGATTCGTATCCTGTTTCTGTTAATGAGATGTTATTTTGTTTTCTTCGGCTCTTATGAACTCCTAATATAGATCTTCTCTCTCCTGATTTGCATCATGTATGTGTTGATAACAATGCAGAAACCTGGAGGGGTCATCACATTGCTGGATGAAGCTTGGTGAGAATATAATCTTTGCTTTTTCCATTGTAACTACTTTCCTTCCACCCATTTTTGACATAAGTAGGGCACATTTTTTTTTCCTCCTCTTCTCTCTGTTTTTACATGGATCTCTTTTCACCTACAGTATGTTCCCAAAGTCAACTCATGAGACCTTCTCCCAAAAGTTATATCAAACATTCACCAAGCACAAACGCTTCATCAAGCCAAAGCTGTCTCGCACAGATTTCACTATTGCTCATTATGCTGGAGAGGTGAGCAATGTTGTTATTGTTACCGTTTGGTGGTTGTTTTTTCTGGTTTGCGATTACCCTAAAAACTTCATTCTCCAATTTTTCATCGTCAGGTTCAATATCAATCAGATCAGTTTTTAGACAAAAATAAAGATTATGTTGTTCCCGAGCATCAAGACTTGTTGAGCGCTTCCAAATGCACTTTTGTTGCAGGCCTCTTCCCACCAATTCCTGAGGAGACAACAAAGTCTTCTAAGTTCTCCTCCATAGGTTCTCGTTTTAAGGTTACTTTACCTTTTCTCTTTCTCCTTTATTTATTTATATTTTTTTCTTTGCTTT
Source organism: Drosera capensis (assembly GCA_001925005.1). NCBI lineage: Eukaryota > Viridiplantae > Streptophyta > Magnoliopsida > Caryophyllales > Droseraceae > Drosera > Drosera capensis. The sequence goes on from LIEC01011203.1 coordinate 37,150, forward strand.
CAACCAAGAGTTCATGAAGTAAATTAAACGATCCTATCATCTCAGTGATTGCAATCGAGCTAGGTTTCGTTGGCATGTTTAAGTGTGAGGTTTAACTTTGATTTTTATTTGATGCAGCTGCAATTGCAACAGTTGATGGAAACACTCAATTCTACAGAACCCCATTATATAAGATGTGTGAAGCCAAACAATGTTCTTAAACCTGCCATATTCGAAAATGTTAACGTCATGCAGCAACTGCGTTGTGGTGTGAGTACAAGTTGTAATTTTTTGTACTATCTTGGTGATTCATCTTTCATCGTATTACAACAACCATTTTCTGTTTAGGGTGTGCTAGAGGCAATCAGAATCAGTTGTGCCGGATATCCTACACGAAGAACCTTTTTTGAATTTATCAATCGGTTCAAGATTCTTGCCCCTGAAGTTGTGCAAGGGAGGTTTGTATTGTTTCCCTTGATTTCATCGGGATCTTGTGGTTTTCACCCATTTGTTTTGTGTGGTATAAATCAGTCTCAGCCCTTATTATTTTGCTGTGCAGTTATGAGGAGAAGGCCACATGCGTGAAAATTCTAGAAAAAATGGGGCTTAAGGGCTACCAGGTTTGATATAAGCTTTGTTTCTTAATCACGATGTTCTTTAGTTTATTCGCTTGGCCGAGCTAGTGATGCATGAATTTGAGTTCCTTTGCCTTTTATTCGTTTATGAAAGTATTTTATAACTAGTCAGTTCAAATTTTGCAATGCCAAATAGTATGAATGCTCCTAATATGACAGACTTGCTTATTACTCCTAATATGATTCCAATTATTCAATGATCTAATGCAAATGTTTCCATTCATAGCAGAGTTTGGTAGAGGAATTTGTGATTCGTACCTTGCTAATAGAAGGGGGATTGCTTCCAATGGGGTGACCAACAAGTTTTTGATAGAAGTTTTTTATCTGTAAACTAAGTTTGTGGCTAGAATTGAGCCATTTTTACGACCATTTTCACAAAACAAAATAAAAATCAATTAAAAGCTAAAAGGAATCGGGGGAAATAAATTGATGAATGATTTTGGTATCTCTTCATTCAATCCGTAAGTAGTTTTTTTTTGGCAATAGTGATGACGAACCACATATGATAAGGTGTTGGCTAGCATAACGATTGGACAAGGGATGACGGACCACTTTCCTTTCCGTATAGGATTATATCAAGGATCTGCCCTCAGTCCTTTCCTTTTTGCAACAGTCATAGATGACCTAACAAAGACATTCAAGAATAGGTGTCGTGGTGCATGTTGTTTGTCGATGATATTATCTTAATTGATAAGACAAGACGCGGAGTGGATGAAATGTTGGAGAGATGACGGGAAAAGTTGGAATTAAAGAGCTGTAGACTTAGTCAAACTAAAACAGAGTACATGGGGTATAAATTTAGTACAGTCCCTAGTGCATGAGAATCTGCAGTTCGAATTAGCTCAGAGGTGATCCCAACGAAACAATTTTTAAGTATCTTGGATCAGTCATACAAGGGAATGGAAAAATTGATGACGATGTAGTCCATCGCATCAGAGCAGGATGGAAAACATGGAGAGAAGTTGTAGACGTGTTATGTGACAGGAGGATTTCCTCGAGATTAAATGGCAAGTTTTGTCGTGTGGTGGTAAGGCCAGCATTATCGTATGGAATAGAGTGTTTGCCCGTGAAGAAATCTCAAACGAACAAGATGAATTTGAGAGAGATGAGAATGTTACATTAGATAAGTGGGGTCACCCTCAGAAATGGAATCTCAAATGAAAGGATTCGAGAGAGACTTAGAGTCTCTGCTATTGAGGATAAGATGTGGGAGACAAGATTAAGATGGTTTAATCATATGATGCGTAGAGATCCAGGAGCTTTTGTAAGATGTTACGAATCCATCGTATTGGCGGGAAGTAGACGTTCTAGGGGGAGGCTGAAGAAGTATTGCGGTGAAGTTATTAATCAAGACCTGACCCAACTCGGACTAACTAGTGACATTGAACTTATTAGAAAAGTTTGGCATGATCGAATTAAAGTTCTAGTACTGTTGTTAAGGGTAATTAGGAGTTATTTATTTATTTATTTATGTATTTGTTGCTTATTCGTTGTCATTTTTAGTTATGCATTATTGTTTATGAATTCGTTTTTGTATTTGTACATCTAAGTGAATTTTATTTAACTATGTGGTTTGTATGGTTTTCGGATATGTTTCTTTTTTTATAAGGGCGTGAGGAAACAGTCTCTCTGTTGTTCGCAACAGGAGTAAGAATGTGTACATCTCACCCTCCTCAGACCCTGTCTATAACGGGATACGTAGGTTGTTGTTTTTGACAATAATGATAAGACTATATACATGTCGCCTTCCCAAACCTTATCTATGACGAGTATAGCTGGATCATCATCCTGGTTGTATCTACACATTCAAGATATATCCTTATTATTATTTTTAATAAGAGGAGTATTTTCTTGGAACACGATGTAAAGCATCCCCCACCCTTTTTCATTTTCATTTATGAAAAGGGTGCGTCGGGGCAATATCAGCGACACTTACGTTGCTACTTGCTGCAAGCCCCACTGAGTGAGGAGAAACCCTTCTATCAAACACATTGTTAGTGGTGTTTCTCTACACTAAGTGGGATTTTTTCATAGTCAGTGGGGATTGCATCCATCGAGAATGGGTTTCCCAACTACTACCTCTATATGGTTAAACTTTGCCACAGTTTTCTGTTTTGTTGGTTGTCTGATTATCAAACCTCTTCGTTAATTTCATGGGGTATTCATTTTGCAGATAGGAATAACAAAGGTGTTTCTGAGGGCTGGTCAAATGGCTGAGTTGGATGCTCGAAGAGCAGAGAAACTAAGCAATTCAGCAAAGATTATTCAAAGGAAGATCAGAACTCATATTACTAGGCAAAAGTACCTAGCCATACTCAGGGCTACCATTATTTTGCAAACAATATGTAGGGGTATGTCTCCAGAAACGTCTGATTACAAAATACTACCTTCAGAGAGTAAATGTTTGTTAGAAGTTAGAAACCAGCCTTGTTATATCTAATAGTATCATCCACTTGTTTTCTAGTGGTATCATTGTTGTCATAGCACTGACTCATCTACTTTGTGTCCCAACCTTCAGGAAAGCTTGTTTGCAAATTGTATGAAAGTATGAGAAGGGAGGCAGGTGCTATAACGATTCAGAAAAACTTGCGAAGACACTTCTCCTGGAAGTCTTACAAAAGAATCCAGTTTTCAGCAGTCATCATACAGGCAGGTTCACGGTCAATGGCTGCTCGAAATCAGTTTAGATATAAAAATAAAACAAAAGCTGCTACTGTTATCCAGGTATACTTCGCTTATGTAGTTTGTTGTTGTCTTATGTATTAATCGTCTCTACCACATTTATGACAATCTCTCACAAATTATCAAATTAACCATTGTTTCATCGCCAAATGAGATTGATAATATTTGCATTGCATATGCACAGGCTTGTTGGCGATGTTATAAAGTGTTTTCATGCTATAAGAAGCTCAAAAGAGCAGTGCTTGTTTCACAATGCAGATGGAGGGGAAGGTTAGGTAGAAAAGAGCTCAGAAAGCTGAAGATGGTGGGTGTCATAACTTCTAACTGAAATGGCATATATTCTTCTTTTTCCTATGACGTTATACTCAATCAGTTTAAATATGGTTGTTGAAATTTGAGACTGCTACTACAATTTTCATTGAATGGTAATGCAAATACCTGCATGAGCTCATGGAAGATCGTAAGCTCCTACTACAAAGTTCCTAATGCAAAGCTTCCATTCCTCTTCTTTAACATGGCTACAGGGAACTTTGAAATCCAGTGTCTACCTTAACTGTATTCTTCATTGCATCTGCCGTCCGGCTCTGGCTTTATTCTTCACTATTCATCTAAGTCCTAGGCTAAGCTCTACCAAATGGCTGTTTTAAGAAGCATAATAGGATATTCTGATGACCGGATAAAAAACTGACGTGGCATTTCTCAATTGCATTATCTCAAACTTTTCTGGCTTGTATGAGGAAATGAGCATATTGAATATCATTTAAGGGTTTTATGGGGAAATATATGCATCTATTCATTACTTGATGGCTGATGCAGTTAAGATGTAAAATTTTATGGTATCGTTGATTCCTCTATATAGTCTAATGTGTTTACACTAATGTAATCAGGCTGCGAGAGAAACGGGTGCTCTCAAAGAAGCAAAGGATAAGCTTGAGAAGAAGGTTGAAGAATTAA
>LIEC01011204.1:0-37829 GCA_001925005.1 Drosera capensis
ATTATTTAATTTATATCATATCAACTTATCCCATCATTTTTTCTTTTTATTTTTTTCTCAATTCTCCACTTACGTTAATCAAAAAATAAATTAATTTTTATAATAAAAAATAATATACGTACAAATTATCGTGTTAATTCAACTTGATATAATTCTTTTAAAAAACTAAATTAAGAGACTGCCCTGCCCCTAGATTTTAAAAACCTTGCAAGCTTGGTCAGTAGTTATCCTCTTGCGCGCCTGTCTTGGGAAAAATTCACCGTACGCATTCATGGTTCTTATTCTTATTAGTTTCAACAGTCCACCCTAATTGAGAAGAAATCGCGAGCCCGTCACTACCGCTATAACTACTGTTACCATGAGTTGGTATCATTTTTTTAGGGATCTTCCTGAGTATCTCTTTTCGTTTTTAGGAGAAGCCATCATCTTTATAAAATGATCGTAGCTAGGCCAGATGTTCTTCACATAGAGGCATAAGCATTGGAATGCAGAGAATAATTATGATCAGAGTTGCGTTAGATCTTGAGGCTCAGGGTACAAAGTTCTTTTTAGCATGGTGGGGATAACAATAGAAACAAATCTAGATTAGGATGAAAAAGGCGTAGCTGAATGGTCCAAAATGATGATGACAGGAAAAGAAGGGGAATATTATCCAGCATATTCTGTGTGCGATATTTGGCATATGCCAGTTGTGTACAAGATTCAAGAATAAAGAAGATACTGGGTTGATGCTCACGTGAATAAGTGAGAAGGGGTGCTAATCAGCCCCGCAATGCACCCATTTCATTATTTCCATAAGAGAATGTGTCCGATTTGATTTGCGAGTAACTTTTATCCACTATAACTAATCTCAAAAGTCAAGACAAGAATGAAGCACTCCAAGTTACTTAAAAAAAAAGAAAAAAAAATTAAATGAATAAAAAGAATCTTACCTTACAAAAACCCCTTCCCACGTGAAATTGTGATTTGTGGTGTTTCGGAGTTAATAACACTTCAATTTTGATATTATTCAATATATATTTTGATAAATTTCGTTTTTAGATTAAAAATAGTTTTGATCGTTACGTAACCTTTATCATATGAAAATATGAACTTATATTGCAACTAATATTTAACAACGAAATTGCATAAAGTAATACTTCTTCCTTCCGTCCCGAATAATAAGCAATAATTTGAAAATCACATTTGTTAAGACAAGATTTGACTCGAATCGTGGGGACGATGTATTTTTTGAAAAATTACCATGAAATACTAATGATATGTTATATTATGTATTTCAACTTGATACGAATTACATAATTTTCTTAGATCGTTAAAACGATAAAAGAAACTCCTCAAAATATATGTTGAATAGTATAATGATTGAAAATGTTATTTATAATATGAGATGAAAGGTGTATTTGATTGTCCTATGATCAGAGTTCACCCTAACTCTCATGAAAAGTTGAAATATTGTGTTGTTTATGAGAAAGAAAATAATTTATAACTCAATGAACATAAGTTCGCATAGTTATTTGAAATGAACATCAGTTGAGGAGGTTCTCCACGTAAAGGTTAAAATTTATTTGGGATTTCTTTTCAGTCTACTAAAGATATATAGTATTATTTTCTTTGTTTTATAATAAATGAAACACTTGTGTTTTGGGTACTTATGTTGTTAAGTTTGACTTGTATTAAATGATAATTAAATATTATTTGTTGAAAAACTATCATGAAATTATTATTATTATTTAAATAATCTACTTCAATCCTACGTAGGTGATATAATTTTTTACATCATTAAAATAAAAATGAAATTTCTTAAATTTTGTGATAAATAATTAAAAAAATCAATTGTTATATTTATTTTGAGAAAAAAATAACATATAATAAAGATCGAGTACATAGAACGCCACTGAAATAGTGACAATAAAGGCATAAACTGTGAATACAAACTACTAGAATCGTAAAATTCGAGGGTTGATCAGAGGTCCGGTTCAACTTTCCAAGCCTGAATTTATTGATTTTAAGTTTTAACAAAAAGACTTGCAAACAATTATATACTCAAACTATGGTTTTATAAAAAGTGCTTCGATGCTTCTTAGTTTCTAGGTGTTGTTTCGTACCGTTATTCAAAATTACAAAATTTAAAATCAATAATAAAAATAAAAAATTAATAATAAAAATCAAAAAAAAAAGTATTCATATGAAATAAGAAATAAAAATTGAAAAATCATTTTTTTAGATTTTTTATTTTCTATTTTTAATTCATGCATTTCAAAAATACGAATTAGAAATAAATATTTCTATTTCATTGAAGCCGAAAGAAAAAAAACAATAACAAAAATAATATCAAATAGGCATTGTATGATTTATAATCAATTCTGATAATAAGTTAAAGAACATATGCTTTATAGCTGAAAGCATATTTTAAGCATACGTACCTCGGGTATCTTTCTATTAGACATGCATAGCTAAACAAGCCCTTAAACAGTACAAATACTCATGCAAGTTGAATCGAATCGTCGAGATATCTGAATTAATTTCATCGAACAGTATCTAAAAATCGAAATAAGTAAAGCAATTAAGCTATTTTGGAAAGAGAGAATATAGAGAGAGAAAGAGAAGATTTTTTTCTAAAAAATATATACAAAATACCTTATAAATATTCATTATTTTTAGGACTGAAATCATTAATTAATACCTAATCTTTATCACCAAATTAAGATCCAAACCAATGATGACCATATACGTTATGAACTAATTGATGAATTGATACTCGATAAGAAATCCTATGTACATAATGGATTAATTGTTGAATTGTTTAATGATTGAGAATTTTATCCAAAAATAAAAAATATCTCAAATTTATACAATACGAAAAAATAATTCTCAAACCATACATACTCAAATCATCATCTCTTTTCTCTCTCCTCCATTGTTGGTTTCTTCTTCCTCCTCCTCATCGCCCTCTCCTCTTTCTCCTCATCCTCCTCATCATTTTCTTCAATTAGTTCATCATCATCATGCTCATTCATTCCTCTCATTATCACCATCTCCTTTTCTCCTGCATGAAATCATAACCACCAACAATATCGATCACCACCACAAACCCACCTTGAACAATGACGCCCCGTCCTCATTTTTGTTGTTTGATATTCTATTTTGTTGTTGTATAGCGTTAGTGCCAATGGTGTTCGATGAAATAAGATGACAATAACACATCCGCAAAGTGTTTTATGAAATATAACAAAGAAACAGGCCTCCTATTCAAATCGAAACAAAGTGCTCCTTGAATATGAAATAGTGCGCCTGAAAGAGAAGAAGAAATAGTACGATTGAAGAAAATTGAATTTGTTTTTTTACACTTTTTGAAAATAGTGCATCGATGTAAAAAACAAAAATAGTATGTCTGTACAACAAGAAACAAAACAGATACACTGTTTGAAATAATAAAGATACATTATTTAGAATAATAAAGACGCAATGTGTAAATAGTACACATACTATTTGAAATAGTACAAGTATACTGTTTTAAATATGGCGCTTGAAACACAATGTCTATTATATGATTTCTTCTATGGTTTTCGAAGTTGTCAATAACAAAAAGATGACCCATATCGTTATATAATCCAACAAATTATGTTTTTCTCATCGACCCATATCATAATAAAATCCAACAAAAACAATAATTGAAAATTATTTGATATTCTCTCATGCTCTTCTTTTTTCTTCTTATGTTGCTTCTCCTGTAAAGTTGAAATTGTATGGGTTGTGGAATATTTTTTTTTGTGTTGTATGAGTTTGTAATTTTTTTTTTTTGAAAAGTTGTATATGTTGATAATTTATTGTACATGATTATTTCTATAAATTCTAAAAGCCCATATGATTAATAAAAAAATATCCATTTTATTGATGATTCTATCAAGCCTAATAAGCCCATATGACCAACAAAAAATAAATAAAAATCATTACTTGAAATTGTATATAATAATTGATTAGCTATATCTAATCATTTTTTAGGATAAATTACTCAAAACTATATTTTTCAAGAAATAATCTTAAAAACATACACACGAAAAAATTATTTCAAAAAACTACAATTTCAATCCAACTGATCTTCTCTTTCTCTCTCATCGCATCACCCTTGTACCACCACTTCCTCTGCCATCGTCGCCTCCTATTCATCTACTCTCACCCTCCAGAAACAGAGCGTCTTATATGAAAAAAAGAGCGATAGAAGAACCATGATCTAAAATAGAGCACTAGTTAAGTATTGGTATTATTTTGGGTTGTTGTTATTGTTGTGTTGAGTAGAAAGAAGACAATCTTCTAACAACAAAGATTCCGACAACGTCGTTGGATTTCGGTGAGAGGTCTGATGATATGTTGGTGATGGATATACGATGAAGGAAGTGTAGGGTTTTATATTTTGAATTTGTATGTATTTGGAATTATTATCCCTTGTCTAGTTTTTTGGGATTATTTTCAATTTTTTGTAATTTTGGATAAATCACCCCTTTTTATATATATTATTAATATACAAAGTAGTTGAAAAAGGTATTTATGCTTATGAAATTATATAGACATATCAATATGGATTATTATGGATTAGTTTCCACAATATTCACATTAGATATCTACTAGTCTATGCACCAGTGCAGTTATGAACATCACAGATATAAATAGATTCGATTATTATGAATTTATGAAGATGATAAACATAAAAAACAAATCTAAAATTTAATGTGATTTAAACTAATTTGTTGAAAGATATTATTATATAATATATTAAGATTTATTTTAATTTTATATGATATTTATTTTAATTCCAAAAAATATTACTATTTGATTGAATTCGGTAAGATTCTTTAATTATGGAAATGAAGAATCTGATAGATGATAGATTTTGTTTACTCCATTTTTAACATGAAATATCTTGATTGATCTTATCTTAAATGATTAAATCTAAAAATGTTCAACTTAAAAAATTATTTGGATAACTTATTTATTTGATAAAAAAAGAACTACATCTCAACGAAAAAATAAATCTATAAATATCCGATCAATCTAACAACTCAACAATCTCGCTTAGTATATAGTAGATAGTATATACTAAACAAATATGTGAGAGTTTGTAACTTGATCGAATATTTTAGATTGAATTATTTATTTTTACAAAGTGAATCATTTGTCTTATCTTATTTTCAATCGAGTAAAAAAATTATATTTTTTTCTGAAGTAAAATAATTATCGTAGAAAGTTGAAAACTTTTTAAATATATTTTACTATAAGATATGTATCTTTTAACACATCTTTTTATATCCTATAAAATTTTATGTTATCTCTTAATTTTTATCGTTTCATAACTAATAATGATCGAATATAATCTTATTTGTCTCGTGCATAAATAGATAGGAGAACAAACTAATATGATCTATGAGACAACATAAAATGATTGCTATTTCCGTGAATGGGAGCCGCAGCCAGCAAGCAAGCTCACATCTTTAAAAAAAAATTGATTTTTTTATTTTTGATTTATTTTAAAAAAAAGATGTGAGGGACAACAACTACCTTATCTAATTTGAATGTTTAAAATGAACTTAGAATAAATATATCAGAAGAGTTGGGAGGTTAGAAATTTAAAATAAAGTTAAAAGGCTACCTATAAATCAATTGGTCCATGTAATTGAAACCTAGGTAAACACACACGTAAAACTGAACACTTTGATTAAAGAAAAAAACAAACAAACAAAAAACTACGTATAAATAAGTGAATGCGATACACGTTTGCCAACGCTCGATCTCACTCGGCTTCGGAAACACAGAACATATTTCAATCTCACTCGGCATCGAAAAGAGCATATATAATCTCACTCTTTCTCATTATTTGGCCAGAATACGGCAAAAGATCATGGCTTCCCATGGTGATATCTCTAATCCAATCAATGTCGCTCTTCAATTTTCAATTCTGGGCAATTGAGTACATGTTTTTTGAATTCCTGTGTTGTGATAAAACAGATAATCCTCATAATGAGTTCCTGGTTGCCGCAATTGATGCTGCAAAGAAGGCTGGCGAGGTCAATTGGATTTACCCAATTCTATCTTCTTCTTCTTCTTCGTTTTTTTTTTTTTTTTTTTTTTTTTTTTTTTTTTTTTTTTTTTTTTTTTTTTTTTTTTTTTTGTATTCTCCATTGTTTCCGCGTTTCTTATTGTATCGATTTTTTGGATATTAGATTTTTTATTTTTTTGATTAATTTTTTTAATTTATAGATGATTCGCAAGGGATTCTATCAAACCAAAACTGTGGAGCACAAAGGCTTGGTAATTGAATGCTTCCTCTCTTATCTGTGAAAATTCGGATTGCTCTTATCATCTTCGGTATCTTCGGTGGGGTTTGGATTGATTGATGTTTGTGATGGAGATTTATCGTATAGGTAGTGGCTGATTTCAGCAGAAAGATCACTTTTTTCTTACTTGGTGGATCAAGGGCATATAGATCACATGCAATGGATCACTGGGTGATTGGTTTTGCTTGAAATGTGCGAAATGTTGGAAATTTTGTAGTTTTCATAAGCTGTGATGAAAGTCTAGTCTTACAATTGGTGAACTCGTTTGCATTCAACAAGTATAATGAGTGTTTTTTTTTTTTATCGCTGCATAATTCGTAAATTGTTTAAATGAAGGAGGCAGATTTTTATTATCGATGGAGTGGCCTGGGTTAGGCTAAAAGTGAAACAGTTGCTTGTTTGTTGCCATGGAGTGGTATATAGATTAGGGAAAAAAAACTTTGCTCTTGAACAACATAGACAACTTGCAAAATAAAGTGATAGTAGAGACCTTAGATGGAGGAGAAGGGATGACTGCACAATTATATTTGACAAGAATGAACTTGTGTATTTAGGATCTTAGTCATGCCCCCCTTCCAAATTGCAATCAAATGCTTAAGTTCTAACTACTAACTCTCTTACACTTACTACCCGGAATTTTCAGACATCTCCTATTTCCACACCCTAGTTTCCTTTCTCTGTGTGTCTCTATGTTCCTTTATACTGATCATATGGGAATAAGGTACCATCTATCTTGGTGATTGACTGTATTGATGGTTTTATTATTTTTTGAAATGATTTAGAACTTGCTTATCCGTTATATTAGTATATCATCGTGATGCATGATGATCTTATGCAGGTAGATTTGGTCACAGAAACAGATAAAGCTTGTGAAGATCTTGTCTTCAATCACCTCAAGCAACACTTTCTAGATCATAAGTTCATTGGGGAAGAAACTACTGCTGCATATGGTGCGACAGAGCTGACCGATGAGCCCACTTGGATTGTCAATCCCCTAGATGGTACAACCAAGTTTGTGCCTGGGTTTCCTTTTGTTTGTGTATCTATTGGTCTTACAATAAAAAAGGTTCCAGTAGTAGGCGTTGTGTACAACCCCATCATGGATGAGGTGAGGAATCTAATGATTGTCACCTCAAGAAATTGTTGATCATGCCCATTATAGGCCATGTTGATTTTCTGTTCTGTTCTTTCAAATAATTTTCATAATTTATTAAGCACAATCTTTGTTTTAGCTGTTCACAGGAATCCGTGGAAAAGGTTCTTTCTTGAATGGGAACCCCCTAAAAGGTTTGTAGTTGAATCTATTTGCTAATATGCTCATAGGATGTATTATTCGACCACAACTTTTATTTGTGCAGTATCGTCCAAGGATGAACTCCTGAAGTGTCTCCTAGCCACCGAGGTAATGCATATCTAGATGTCTTGGTCCATTTTGAATCATTTGAATGGAATCTGAAATCTTCCTACTTGGTGACTTTACATAAGCTGTATTTTGTTCAGTTGGTCTAAATTCTGCTGTGCAAAAAATTATCCCATGAAGGCGACTAGCATACGGACATTATCATGGAGCAAATGTGTTCTTGCACCTTTCACTTTAAAACATGCATTCCTGTAGTCGAATTGAAATTGTCATAATAAAGATCAAAGATGCGATGGAATTCTATAGATTGGCTGTCAGCTATGCTTAAGACAAGCTTTGTCTCTTATCCGTGCCCTCAACTTTTCTACTCGAAAACAAGCAGTTCAGAAATACATCATACATTTAAGTCAGATATTAGATCTTGTAGAGTATAAATAGCTTATCAGAATTCTTCCTTTTTTCTTTATAACCAAAATGACATCTTGAAACCACAATCTGCTTGATGAAATATTACGTAATGTACTTTATAAATAAATTTATTGGATCTTCTAGCCTTCAGTTGATCAAGTAGAGTTGGCTCATAACCCGTTTCTCTTCTAACCGTGATGTCTGGGGTTCGATATCTAAGGACATCAAAAAAACAATTTCTCTATGTAAAAATAGGGATAAGGTTTTCGAACATCATCCTCTTTATGTAAAACAGGGATAAGGTTTGCGTATATCATTTTGTCTAATAGGGGTGTTCTTTCTATACCCTGCATTTGACTTGATTATATAGGTACGTGTGTTTCCTGTTTTTTTTTTATCATTTAGCTTAAACTTGTTATATAACAAGCTCCATTTTACATCCGAGTACCTCAACCTACTCATTTGAATGTCCTCATATTTTTAGGTGTATATGGTATTTGTTAGATTATACAATTTGATTCCTTTGATTAAGCTCATTATTTAAATAAACAATCCTCTCTTTGATTCCAGGCTGGTACGACACGTGACAAGCTCACGATAGATGCAACAACCAATAGAATCAATTCATTTCTCTTCAAGGTATGCCATGCTGGTTTTTTTTTTTTTGCACTTCTGCTTGGTAATGTTTTACAAACCATCTTTATCTAACTCTCAGCTTCTCATCAGGTAAGATCCATCAGAATGAGCGGTTCTTGTGCCTTGAATCTGTGTGGCATCGCATCTGGGAGGCTGGATATAATGTATGAGATTGGATACGGTGGACCTTGGTAAGATGTCTAACTGCATCCCCGCACTTCACTATCTTTGTAACTTAAACTAATTGATTTATCAATCTGCAGTCGATCTTTGGTGCTTTGTGTATTATATTTACGATTCACGATAATTATGAACTCATCTCAGGGATATAGCAGCTGGGGTGGTCATTGTCGAAGAAGCCGGAGGAGTTGTTTTTGATCCGTGAGTCAAATCATTTCATTGATGTCTTTTCTCCAGAGTTAACCTGTGGGAAAAAAAAGCTGCGTAGTAGTAATAGTTTCCAAACTCTTTAGTTTAGAAAGTCTTTGGCCAGCGTAATTCAGTTCTTTTCTGTAACAGGTACGGCGATAAATTTGACATCTCAGTCACACGAGTTGCAGCTTCCAACCCTCTTGTCAAGGATGCATTCGTTGAAGCATTTAAACAAGCAGCTTAATGATTACTTAATGATTAAGTAGGTTGGAAACACGGGACTTGTTATGACATCTTGTTCAAGCTGTTGTATAATTTCATTACATGCTGGCTATTTTATGGCTTTGCTCTCGGTTCATTTGTGTTGGCTACTGCTCATGATGTACACAGTACACTTCGTGAAGGTAAATCTGATCACGAACATGCAATGAATTAATCCATTTTGTTTCTTTTCTTTTCTTTTCTGTTCTTTTTTTTTTTTTTTTTTTTTTTTTTTTTTTTTTTGTTGTTGAAAAGAATGACTAACTCCATTTGTTTACAGAAATACGACTTTCTAAGAATGGTCAATCCCTAACCTATAGGGTCACTTTGAAAAGTACATGTTAGAGTTTAACATGTCGAAAAGTACGCAATTTTTGTTCTAAATCAACAAGTTTGATTTCTATCAGTTTTTGTTCTGAATCAGCAAGTTTGATTTCTATCGGTTTTTGTTTGTCACAATTAGTTCGATCTTTTGTGATTGCGTTGGATTATATGATGATTAGGTTGTACGTTGCACTGATCTGATGGTGTGATGTCGATTTGAGAATGTGTCGAACGATCTGGACACTATGAACCAAAAAAACATTGTTAGTCGCGAAATCGATGTGCGTATCTCAAACGTTGGTTCCGACGTTCAAGTTAGTATGTGCTCGACCTTAGTGAAAGAGAGAATAAGGAGAAGAGTATTGAATGTGAAGGAGATTAAAAATGGGAGAAGATACCTCCTTCTGAATGATGAAGGGTATTTATAAGGAAAGAAACCTCACTTAGATTAGCATTTTTTTAACCTTTTAAGGCTCATTCCCCTTATGTTGAAGGCTTATTTTTCTTATGTTCACTCTTTCTTTTTATCAATGGAAAAAATATTTGACTTGATTTTCCATTGATCATAACCTTGACTTGGGTGAATATCATTTGCCCTCTAAACCTTCGAGATTGACCGATCTAATCGGCAAGAAGGGTTGTATTCTCTTTTATTTTCTTATAGGATAGAGTGTAGGACGATGTGTCCGATCGAACGTTTTCGTCTTCTTTGACCGTGTTGATGCCTGAACAACACGATCAGTTTATCCGATCAAAACCTCTTTCAAGAAGGTTAACCACTTCAGGATAGACTTGTTATTGTGCATTTTAAGGGACTCTCTGTCCCCATGCCCCATTCCAAGTCTTTTGCTTGCTGCGGGTTAGTCGGACCAGATCAGGACGGACTTTTTGCCCCTGTTCCCCTAGTCTGGGGTCATATACCCGGCTTGGACAGGTCGGATCATTTTGGTCGGATCAAATCTGCGTACACTGATAGGGTCTAGAGTATAGCATCCTCGTAAGGTAAATGAAATGAAGTAGTAGAAAGTTGGGAGGTATTTAGACGAAATAGACGACCTTAGTTTTCTCATTGACTAAGGTTTGACCAAGATTTCTCCCTTGAAAACTGTAGTCCTCCTTTTGACTAAGGTTTGTACAAGACAATTCGTTTTGACCAAGTTAATTTCATTTGAAAACCTAGTTCTCTTTGACTTCGACCAACCTTCTCTTGAAAAACCATAGTTGTTGCTCATATATAAGGTTAAGGAGAGCGAACTTTCTCCCTTTTTTTCTTGCAATTTTCTCTTTTTTCGTAAATCCACAAGGACCGTCAACCGTCGTACGTCCCCTTGCCCCTCGGCCCCGTCCCCCTAAGATGTGGTGTCCTCCCGGGCTTCGTTCCCCAAGGAGACCCGATGAGGTTCCTCAGGTTGGCCGGTGCGTCTCCGTACCAGGTCAGTCCGTCTGTGTGTGGCTGGTTCGTGGTTGATCTGAGTTCGATCTTAGGCTTCACAAGGTCGGTCCGTCGTTGCAAGGAAAACTTGCATGAGGTTGGTCCGAGGTTGTCTCAACTGGGGCAAGGTTGGACTCGTCGAGGATGGCGTGCCATTGCGGATGTCATCCCGTCATGGAGGTCGTCTGATTAATTGACGAGGTCGGACTTGGTTTCTTTGGATTGTGTGAGGTTAATCACTTAGGAGGGAGGTCGTTTGGGTATCGAGGTCTTTCGGATCCATCCCTTACCGTTCGGAGCTCGATTGTTCGGTCCAAATGGCGGGCTCGTTCAGGTTTATCATCTTACCGCTAGTTGTTGATCTTGTGGAGGTCAAGTTTGGTAAGGTTAGTCCTCATCGGTTGTTCGAGGTCGATCGGTGAGGTTCTTTGCTTATTTCTTCTGGTTTACTCTACTCTCACAAGTAGGTATCGATTACAATTTTGGCACTTTATGATGATATCAATTCAGATCTGGAGGATATTGGACCCGGTCATGCCTATGTTCCCTTAGATCGATCAGTCCTTCTTAACCTTGTTGTTCTTCTGTCGTCCCATTCTCTTGGAGGTGGGAAAGTGTACGAGCGGATGAAGGAGGTCTTGGGACATGATTCTCTTGCTCATGATCAGCGGTTCACCGAGTCTCATTTGACCGACCATTTTTCCAGGGGCATGATCGATTCTTCCTGTGCAGACTACGTCCATGAGACGTTGTGTTCAGACGGGACTTCCGACGGGAAGGACGACAAGGGCTGTACACATGAGATTATATCCAAAGTCTTTACTTATCCTTCTAGGATCTCTAAGAAGAGATTTATGTCCCTTAGATTCGAGTTCTTTATTCCGAGTGGTTTTACTTTAGATCGACTTTAGTTTGGACAGCGGATCTATACTCCGACGGGGAGCTTACTTCTTCATACCTACCTCAATAGGCCTGGGTTGAGATTCCCAATTCATGGATTCCTCAATTCGATCTTCCAGTATACAGGGATGTGTCTTTTCATGTTCAGGATGATGATTGGGTTTTATGTGGCTGCTCGAGAGTTAGGTGTGGAGACCGAAGCCATCACGCCGAGCTTCTTTTTAGTTTCTTCTGTCTGAACTATCATGAGAATGGTTGGTATCACCTAGTCTCCCGACCAAATAAGGTGTTTTTGATCAATTTTAAGGACAATCGTCGGTGGCATGACAAATAGTTCTATGTTCTATCCATGTATGGAGCTGTGTTTAACTTTTCTACTTACTGACGATTGGGTGTTTCCTTACCCATATCTGATCTCCTACCCTCAATCCGGATGAGAGGGTGGCTAGATCGATCATTGAACGTTTCATTAAGTCGGCACACACCTTCAGAGTATTTGACTAGATTGATGAGGAGTTCTTGTATAAATATGATATGAGCAACAGTACCATTTTATTTTTGTTCCTCATTCAGAATTTTACTGACCCATGCTGAATTCCCCTTTGGTAGGTATGGTTGTTTCGGAGGAGTTGTTGAGGAGGAGGAATGCTAGGCTTGCTTCTAATTCATCCCCTTGTCCCGTCTTTGAAGTCGTTTGATCTAGTGTAGACCATCTCGCCCCAGACTCGGGAGAGGAGGAAAGGGAAAGAGAAGACGACGGACACAAGCAGAAGGGGAGAGAAGAGGAGTGCTAATATGGAACCTCTAGATAGCTGCCCCTAAGTCCTAGGTCGGTCGGATATGAGACCGGTCTACCAAAGCTCGCTGGTCAATTAGACCATCCTTTAAAGGGAGTCGTACGCCAGATCGGTTTGGTTGGGGAGGAGGCTTATGTTCAAACTTAGAGGATCCATCCCGAGGCAAAGGCTTGGATGACGAGGTTGAACGTCCGGACTATGCTCGAGTCCGTCTACCTTTCTTTTGATCGGGCAATGCAATCCGATGCAGAATAAGGGAGTCTAGAGCGTTGTGTCATTCATAATGTTTATCGGGTATTTTTCCTTCCTTACTTCTCTTTCTTCTATTGTTATTTATGTAATGATCGATCGTTTTGTAGAATATGATCGGCACACTTGACCTACTTTAGTGCATGGATGACCTAATCAGTAAGAACCATAAACCTTCAACAATCTCAAGTGTAGTATCAAGCGCATCGGTCTGAGCTTGAAGAGGAGAAAAGGAAGTGAATCGAGGACGAATGAGAACTCTCGAGCATGCAGGTTTCTCACGTAGCCGCTCTTACGAAACTCGAGATATCGATCAGCGAGATTGCCTAGTTGTGGAGGGAGCTAGAGGATGTAGATAAGAGGGTCGAGGAAGCTGAGGAAGATGGATTCAACAAGGGGATCGAGTCCAGGTTTGATGAGCTCGAGGATTTATGTCAGTTTTTTTCCCGAACATCCTGGCCCAAAACCTTAATCTAATTAAAATCCCTTGGTAGGTACCCAGAGTCTCGAAGTAGAGCAGATTCCCAGGCTGCTGTTGCTGCTACTCGGCTGCCACGACTACTACTATTGCTTATTCGATTGAGGATGTTGCTGTGATGTCGTTTGTTGATATCGGGGTCCAAAAGACGAGTGCTAGGATAGGATCGACATTCCATGTTCCCTTTCCTTGTTTTAGGAGATGGACGGATCTATAGTACTTGTTTATGGATGACTGATCAATCTAGAGTACTTGTTTTTGGGTTATATGTGCGAACATAGGCACTTCGCCATCGCCTCCTTATTTATGCTTTCATGTACTTTCTTCTAGTGGCCGTTCGGATAATTGCATCATTGGGACTTTATAATTCTTATGTTATCATTTCTGTAAAGTTATATGATTTGTGTGTAAACACACATAATTTATTGATGTAAACCTGTTGTTTTGTTGAGTTTGAGTCCTTATTATTGCGTTTTTAGTTTAGTTCGTGTCTTTGGAATTAGATGTCGTTGTTTCTTTTTTTTTTTGTGTCAGATTTGATAATGTGAAGATGTGAATGAATCGTTGATTGACAAGTTTTGATGTGAAGATGAAGCTTTGAGCGAGATCTTGGACGTGTTTTGAAGCGGTTTTTGTTGATTCAAGATGATGATTTAATGCGTTGATCATTTTGGATGCGTTCGTGGTTGTTTGGTGATGTTTTGATGTCAAATGAATGTGCTTTGGAGCTGTAACGATCCAGCCTGACCCATGTAACAGTTATTACTTCATTTGGAGATCGTCTCTGAAGTTCAAACTTATGTAGCGATCGTTACACTTAAGCATAACAGCTGTTACGGCCTTGCATCGTATTTTTTGGAATTCAAAGCTGTGTAACGGTCAATATGTCAGATTTGTTTGTTTTATTTAAATTTCGAGTTGGAGTGAGAGGGCTATAAATACCCGTGTATTTTATTTATTTTATAGTGAATTTAGGTCATTTTCAAGAGATTCGTTCGTTCATTCCATATTAACCCTACATTAGATTTTTTTATTTTCTTACTTGTGGAGGACAGATCATCAAGATGTAGGGCTTCGGATCTCATTGTTTTGTCGTCGAATCTTCATTATTAACATTGTATTGCCTTTCTTTCTATGTTTATCTTCAGATTATGGTTGTAATGATGCATGTTGATATGATGTATGTGGTGATGATGATGATCATGAGTGAGTAATCACTTTGTAGAGAAATGTTAATGAAATTCTAGCTATATTGGATCATGAGATGAAGTAGATCACATAAAGTAGTTTGATATTCGTTGATTGATGTATGAAATCTGACCTTAATCAATGATATGGTATGAAATCGATTAGTTTGGCCACCTATTGATATTGTAACCTAACTTGATCACCTAGTGATTAAGTTAGGAGCAAATAATGTTCATGATTTGAGGTCATTGTCATGATGTTATGATTGATTGCATGTCAACATGAAAGTTTAAGTTCATTGTTGTTAATGTTCATGTTTGGTGTATTATCTTGTTTCGAATTTATTTATTTATTTTTAGTATATACGAGCTCATCGGTATGTTAGAGATGAATAGGTCAGATTAATTATACAAACTCATTAGTAATTAATATTCTAACGAATGTAATACTTTATGCCTAAAAGTATTGAAGCCAAACCTTTCTAAAGTAATGAAACTATATGATACTCATCCATGATTGATTTTAATAAGGTAGAACATAATTAATCAATCTTCCTACATTTTTATAATACAAAGAAACACCTTATTTCATATTTTCTACAAATTTAGATTGGTATACTTTAATTTCAGATCTCTAATTAGTTTAATTAGTGAAAAACAACTCCCCAAAGTTACTACTTTTCATTACATTAGTAGAGTCATGTCGTGATCATTACAAGTCTAAATATTGCACAACTTGAACATCCTACTCCTATCTCAAATTCTATACCTTCTTCCTCATCTTCTAATATTAACGATCGACATTATTTTTCTCCAATTGAATTCATAAATTGAGATATGACTGACAATCAAGTCAATATTCCTCTAAATGCTCAAAATGGGCAGAATGCTCAAAATGTTCATGAACCTCAAGTTGATAATCACACATTAAGATAGTTAGCTTAGTATGATGATACAAATAAACCTCCATTGTGTATAGTGTTTCCTAACGTCCAAGGAAATTTTAAAGTTAATTCTGGATTTGTACATAAATGACCCACATTTCATGGTCTGTTTCATGAATTTTTGGGTAGTTTGTGCGACATTAAAACCGGGAGTAACTGACGAAGTCATTAAGTTTAGAGTCTTCCCATTTAAACTTAATTTTGGATTTTTAAATAAATTATGCTCGTTTCATGGTCGGTCTGATGAGGATACTCATCGATATTTAAAGGAAGTTTGGGTAGTTTTGTGCGAACATAAAACCGGAAGGAGTAAATGACGAAGTCATTAATCTTAGAGCCTTCCCATTTAGCATCCAGATGACGCTAAAAATTGGCTCTATGACCTACCCAAAGGAACAATAAATACATGGGAATAGATGAAATCCCTATTTCTCGATTGATATTTTTCCACCTCTAAAATCATAACTATTCAGAAGAAAATCTTCTCTGTGACACAAAAAGGGGGGGAATTATTACTCGAGTATTGGGATGATTTTAAACGTCTATGCTCAAGTTGTCCAAATCATCAATTCTCAAAAAATCTTCTCATTCAATAATTTTATCCAGGATTCTCTACAGGAGACAGAGGATTGGTCGATCCAGCATCTTGGGGTGATCTTCAAGATAAAGAACCACGAGTTGCAAGTCAAATTCTTGAAAAAAGATGGCTGCTAATTCTCAAGTTTTTAATCGCGATGATGAACATTCTCTCGATGTCCAAGAAATATCCTCTCTTTTCAATTCTGTTGACAAAAGGCTTGATCAATTAGCTGATTTGCTTGCCAAAGTCCTCCCTATAAATAATAACATTCCTCAAGTGAATGCTTGTGAAATTTGTTAGAATATGGGACACGTAACTAATTCATGTCTGACGTTACAAAAAGAACTAGCTAATGTTATAGGATTTCCACGCCCACCAAATCAATTAAGGCAAAATCAATGGAACTATAATGTAGATCAGTCCTGGAGGAATCATCCAAATTTTCGTTGGGGAGGTCAAAATAATGCATCATCTATTTTCCAAAAAAAAAATAAAATTTCCTCATGGATTTTAAGAGGTGCCACAGAATAATTTTCTAACCAATCAGGGCAATTTAGGTGGAAGGTCACATAAAGATATGGTTAAATCCATGGTTGCAACAAAAATGGCTATGCAAAAGGATGCTTAGGAATCTAAAGCTGACATCCAAGATATTTGAAGTCAAGTGAGTCAACTATCCTTTGATATGAGCTAGCCAAAGGTTCAAATGAGTAATAAACTTTCTTCTCAACCACTTAATCCGTGAGAGAATGCAAATGCTATAATGTTGAAAAGTGAAAAGGAGTTGAAGGGAATTGAGTTGAAGATGAATAAGAATTTAAAAATGAAAGTGGTAATGATCATGACAAAAGTCATGATGAACCCCAAATAGATGAGAAAAATTGTTCTGACCAAATTATGATCAGACAAACCTCATGTGCTTTATTTTTGAGCCGTTTGCAAAGGATAAAAAGGATGATGTAGAAAAGTATATTTTTGAAGTCTTTAAGAAAGGTAGAGGTAAATATACCTTTATTGGATGCAATAATGCAATTCCAAGATATTCTAAATTTTTGAAAGAGCTTTGCACCAATAAAAAGCACCTTAACAAGCATAAACGTGTGATGGTTAGTGGGAGTGTCTCTGTTGTTTTACCGAAGAGACTATCTCAAAAACAAAAGTACCCTGACATGTTTACAATCCGTTGCACAATAGGAAGTTCAGAAATTTCAGGATGCCTAATTGATGTCGGTGCGTCAATTAATATGATGCCCTTATCAATATGTATTTCTTTGAATGTAGGATCACTACAACCTACTGGAGTTGTCATTCAATTTGTTGATAGGTCTTTTGCACATCCTATAGGTGTAATTGAAGATGTTTTGGTCAAAGTGAATGAGCTTGTATTTTCTATTGATTTTTATATTCTAAAGACATATGATGGATTAAGTTCAAATTCACAGGCTCCAATTTTGTTAGAGAGATCTTTCTAAGAACTGTCAATACAAAAATTAATGTGAATAGTGGCATATTGTTCATGAAATTTGATGGCGATAGAATTATTTTTAATATTTATGACATCATGAAACATCCAAGCGATGAAGTTTTTTCGGTCTCCTCAATAAATTCCTTTATGTCGTGCGAAGAGAAATTATTTAATTTAAATGAGTACGAATTCATGTAGGCAATTATGCAAATTGATATGAAGAAAGAAGATTTCCTATTTAAAAATTATGATCATGATTTTACATTCCTCGAAGAAAGATTGAGAAAACATGAAGAGGTGAAATTGTTTGAATTACCTGCAAGAAAGATAAGGTTCAACCCTCTGAGAAAAGTCCTCCAAATCTCGAGTTGAAATCCTTACCAGCTCAATTCAAATATGCCTACATAGGGTATGAAAAAATTTATCTATAATTATTTCAAACCAATTGACAAATTCCCAAAAGAAAGTTTTGGTAATTGTTTGAAAAAGGCACAAAACAGCAATTGGTTGGATAATTAAAAGGCACAAAACAACTCAATTAAAATATGCCTACATTGGGGATGGAAAAAATTTACCCATCATTATTTCAAACCAATTGACAAATTCCCAAGAGGAAGGTTTGGTCAATATTTGAAAAAGGCAGAAAACAACAATTGGTTGAACAATCGTTGATACCAAAGGAATTAGTCTCTCCACTTGTACGCATAGAATTTTATTAGAAGATAATTCGAAACCATCTAGTAAGTCTCAACGACGATTAAATCCGTCCATAATAGAGGTTGTCAAAAATGAGATTTTAAAATTACTCAATGTTGGAGTGATTTATCAATTACGGACTTTCAATGGGTTAGTCCAATTCATATTGTGCCTAAGAAAACAGGACTTAGTGTCGTTGAAAAAGATAATGATAAAATTATTGCCACAAGTATTCAAAATAGCTGGAGAGTATGCATTGATTATTGTAAATTAAATTCGGTCGCTAGAAAGGATTATTTTCTATTACCTTTCATAGACCAAAACATTATTGTTAGGGATCAGTTTCGGAGAGGGATTTGTGGATTTTACACTATATGCTATATGGTGTAAATGACAAACCTGCTAAGTCTTGTATTTGCACGGGAGCATTTGTAGCACCTAGGTTAATGTATCATGCTATGGACATATCTGGAGTCATTATTATGGGAGCTTGATTACTCCCTTGGTGGAGTATTTCAAGGTTGATTTGAGTTTGATTGAGATGGATAGGCCAAGAGATCATATTGACATCACTCTACTAAATAATTCTGGGATGTTGAAGAGGGAAGGAAGAGACTATTATCTCTGTCAGAGAGATATGCATGAGCCTAAAAGACTTCTTCCACTTCTACAACGTGAGCAGACTGTTAGAGATCCCAAGAATTAGGGATTTCTGAGACTTCAGTCCGGAGAGCCATGGGATGTGGGTAACGGTCACATTGAACATTTGAGATTCAAAATCAGTACAAGGTTGATAATGGGTATGTAAAGGTCTGTCAGCATCACTGAGGATTTATACAGGGGATAAACAGGCAGTTGTCAACATCAAAACAATATAGTCACGGGTTTGTATTCCCTAAGCCTATAAAAAGGCATTGTTCAGGCTTAGAGATGATTGACAACGATTATGGATTTCATTTGCAAGAAAGAAATTATGGACTAAGCCTTTGTTGATCATTTGATAATAATTATCTGAACCAGTATAAAAATTTTGTGTCCTTGATGTCTTTTATTCAAATACTTAAAACTGTTGGAAAATAATCCGAAACCCTCAAAAGACAATCTCTCCACACTATTGTCTCTGTTGTAGAATCGTTCATTAAGTCTACAAAAGGTTAAGTGCATACTAGCAAACACCAGGCTCCATTGAACTATAAAAAATTTTTAATAGCCTATTCACCCCCTCCCCTCCACCCTCTCTAGGCTATTCATTATAAATTCTGTGATTTACAGACTCAAATGCTAGAAATGAGAAATGAAATACTCAAACAAAAAAACAAACTTGAGGTAGGAATATAAATGACTCAACTTACTAGACGTGGAACTGAAAATAAAATACATAAATAGTCTCACACCTCCAAGATAATCTATACTAAGTCCTTAAACTTATAAACATTAAAAATTATGGCTAGTTTACATTGCAAATCACACGTATGGTGGTGGTGGCAGCCAATTCCATTGAGGGAACTAGTCAAAAGAAGCACACTAGCACTGCTCCATACGCTGAAGAGTAGCCATCATATCCAGCGAATGCTCGTCCATCAAATCTATACGCTCGCCTGGCATCACTACTCCTATACTATTGCCTTTTAACTCCCCTCTAACCTCTGTATTGCAACCCTCTAGTCATAATGAGAGCTGGATGGTAGATCGTTGTGCTGAGTAGAGGTGGCTAGTAGTAATGAGGCTGCTAGTACTGCTCATGCTGCTCATATCTTCCAGGATAAGCAACTAGAAAACCCACATAATGCTCTCCATCTATGGCCATCGCTATCCAGCTTCTAACCTAGACTGTAACTACCTATCTTATTTCCAGCCTAAGCTTGCTAACAACATCATGACTAATACTCCTAAGTTTTGTTCATCAATTTCTATAAAAGTGGAGGGATTACATATTCCTATCAGTCCCTTTATCGTCTGAGTCTATCTCACTCCATGCTTTAGTAACATAAGCTTTGCCCTTTTCTTTCCTTCAAGAGTTTCCTTTGTTGTATTCTTTTTTGTTTCTTTGTACAGACGATTCCTGTGTAGGTCATCTGCATTGTGCAGCAAAGTTCCCTGGTTTTCCACAGTTGTAGCAGACCTTCTTCTCTACTTCTTTGACCTTTGTTGAGAAGTTCTTCTTGAGATTTTTTTCTTCTTAAACAGCTTTCTAAACTTCTTGGGTATTAGTGCAAGCTCTTCTAATATTGTTTGTTCACTTGCAGAGAAAGTCTCACTGGTTTCCTCTTCTGCCATTGATCTCATAATTGTTTCTTGAGCTTTGAACACCAGAGTTTTCTTTCTACACTCATCAGTTTGAATCTTCTTTCTACCCTCTAGGTTGTAGGTATGCAAGACACCATATAGCTGTGCCAAGAACATCTTGGCAAGATCCCTGGACTCCCTTATTGCTGTAGTCTTAAATGTTAGAGTTTTCTTCCTAGTCTCATCAATTTGTCTCTTCTGCTCAACTTCCAGGTTATAGGTATGCAGCACAACATATAGTTGTGCCAATGACATCTTGGCAAGATCCCTGGATTCCAGAGGGATTTGGGCTTGTCCACTTCGTTGTTTAGCATCAACTGAATCTCGTATCTTTGGCATGTATGGTCCATCAGTAATAATGTCATGCATTCTTTCATCTATTGAATCCATATGCGCAAGCATCCTTATCTTTCAGTGATTGAATTTGTCAAATGAGCATGATGGTGACTCTTTATTGTTTGGGCATTTGAGTAGCTTTGGAGAAGCCATATTTTCTTTACAAAATAAAATGTTAATAACTTCTTGCATATATAAATAAAAAAATATGACCTTTTCTTTCCAAAACTATTAGATCTGGAAAGTCAGGCTTTGATACCAACTATAAGATCCATAGGTACAATGTACACTAGGGTGAATAGGTTGTTTTAAAATTTATAAGTGTAATGCTACAGAATAGTTAATTTCAACACACTGATCTTCTTTGTAGACTACTGAGATGGTCTGCGGCAGAGACTCAAACTTTGAGAGTTTGTATCTGTTTCCTATTGTGATTGATTCCTAACAGTTCTAATAGATCATAACAATGAAAAGCAAATAAAGAACACATAATTTATACTAGTTCAGACACTCGTTATCAACTGATAACCGAGAGCTTAGTTCAGTCTTCTCTTGGTGACCAATTTAGTTAATCCAAGAGGTTAGTTCACTATTTTCTTGTTTTTGGCTTATAAGACAACCCCTTTATAAGTTAGCTAACTCGTCAAAAGGTGAAGAAGCTAGATCCTTACACAGATCCTTTACTGGACTCTGTTGTAGCTTCGGTTTTTCAGTGCAGATTAATGAACCCTCTTCTACATATTCTTCTTCAATTCATCTCACATAAAAAGGTTTGAATTTATATTGTTTTTACACACTTGTACGTTTAATCGCTCATTCAACAGCTTTCACAGAAGCCCTGTTCTTTGAGCTCTTTTAAGCTCTTTGATCCCTTTTATAGGATGAGGAAATAAACTCGTGACTTGTGTACTTGATTGGATAGTGACAGCTGGTCACAGGTGAACTTTCACTGATGTTGATAGCTCACCGTTTTCAGATCCTTGTATTGTCACTTTGAACCTTAAATCTTTGATTTGATTGATCCTTAGACTTCTTCCCCAACCTCAGCAACCATCTCTGCTACACTTCAGTCTGCACTCAGTACCTTTGAGACCTCATCTGCACCTAGTCACTGCTATAATCTCGTCTATTCCCAGATCTGATACAATGCATGCATTGTTGTGTTGGTCATGGTGTACAAATTCAATCTTAGATCCTGAATCATTTGCAGGTCTTTTGTTTCTCACTCATGCCTTAGTTTCTTAGTCAAAATTCTTTGTACTAGTCTACATCTGATGGCCCATATAATGCTCTCCATCTGCAGATACCTAATTTCCATCCTAAGCACACACACAAGATCATGGCTAATACTCCTAAGTTTTGTTTATCAATTTCTATACAATTGGAGAGGTTGCACATTCCTATCACCGAATTTCATCCTGTATTCGACATTTCTGTATTGGTAGAAAAGTCGATATTTTTTTCACCAAACTGAACAACAAATGGGCATAATCAGAAGCACATTGTTGTTTATGATAGGGACTGCGTCCGGAGTCTGCATTGTGTAGAACTATAATGTTCCTAATATCCAGAAACTCACATATATTGGTATGCTGATGATGAAGGATATCGAGGTGAATTACAGAAAGCCGAAGAAGAGAGACGATGATTGAGGGTTTGATCTAGCATTTCTGGTTACGGGAATATTAGGGTAGCTACTATGCAAGAGGCGGCTGGCGGAGAATATGTTGGTGATGGAAGAAAGGATTGAGAAATAGTGCGCATTGTATTTTGACACTGTATAGAGATGTTCAGGTGGAGTATTGTGCACTATTTTAATTTTATGGTGCACTATACAGGAAAATTATCATGTTTTTTTTTTGTATTTATATATGCAGTGTTAATAACAATGTACTTTTTCTTCAAAACAAGGCCTCGGGATAATAGTGATGTCAATATCGATGATCCAGACGACAATAGCTTTGAAGTGATAGTGGTTTGTTTAGACGCACTGTTTTGAACATTGTGTCTTAAAAAAGTGCTTTGCATATACATATATGAGTACTGTTTGGGCAATAAAGTCGTCGAAGGTGAGGTCGATATTATCTCCTTTGTCATCCTCGGTTTTTTAGCACTATTTAAAAAATGATCTTGACAAGTGCATTGTATTTCAATATATGAGCACTGTTTATTCCAAAAATGATAAAGACGTGAACCGTTGACGAGGGGCATATGCGTACTTTTTGTTCTGGGGGCAAAAATGACAACGATGACGGACGATGTCTAGATTTAGGGTTAGATCTAGGATCATAAATATTATTGTGATGATTATTGTAAATTATAATTTATTATATTAAATTATTGTAATCTGTTGTAATAATTTCGTTAAAGGGCAAATAAAATTATGATTTGAATTTTTGAAGTACTTGATAATAAAAATTTTGTATTATGACCTATTGAAAATTAATCAAATAAAAACAAACAATTGATAGTTTCCTCTTATTTTATTTTTATTTATTATTTGTATTTTATTTTATATTATTTTGCGTTGTTTCATCTATGTACATCCTCATAGGTTTTCAAAATAATCATTCTTTAAAAGAGAGCACAAGCAATTCATTCATACAAGACACATAACACCACACATTAGAATACTACCATACATGCTTCATAAGTTCTAAATTTCCCAAGTTTGATCTTCTCCATAGCTTGACATTAGCTCCATGTTATCATATACAACACGGAACATACTTTGACCATTACGTTCTTTCTTTGGTGACGTGACTTCCTCTTGTGTCACTTGTGCATGATCATAAACTTCAACGACCACTTTAGTAAGTGATTGTCCATGGACCATTTTTAATATACTTAAGATAAGGTTCTCTTTCAATCAAGATATGTTTGTATTTTTCTCTGAGCATCCTCCATCGGCTTATATTTGGTAGCATTTCTTTGAGACAATCCACTTTGTATGTTTCTTCCTCCAATGTGTTGTGACCAAAAGAGTTACAGAGTCGGATGTCACGAGATATTTTTGCTGAATGACTATAAGAATCCATCCTTAATTCGGTCTGGCCTTTTTTCGAGCATGATTTAGTTCCATTTTGTGCCATCTATAAATATATTTTACATACAAAAGTAAGTACATAAAGGCAAAGCATACTCTCATCCTTGTACCTATCACTCCCTCACATTAGATTTTAATTTATTGGTTTAGCATGATTTCTATGTTCATTTTATATTAAATCTCGTTCGGATACCACTATGTAACATCCCCATATTTCAGGAAAGAGAACGTTAACTCGATGACATAGCAGTGGCTAAGTCACAAGGCACATATAAGAAAGCGAGTGGCACGAGAAGGACATATAATATTACACAACCATGTTATAGTGTCCGTTTTTAGCAGAAGAAAGTTTCATTATATTCCATACTATAATATTAACCATCAACTAAGTCATGATTAAGTTAACAAGGTCCCTCTCTACGCGTCTTCATCTTGTTCCGAAGCATTACCTGAAAACATTAAGGAAACAACTAAAATGAACAAAAATGAACAAAAATCTTAATATCCATACTCCGGTTGGTAAAAATAAGGTGACGATAACAAAAGATTCATGGTTAAGTCCTTAAAAGAGGAAACACTACAATACGGTCAATAGGTTAACTTTGATAAAATCATACCTTGGCCAAATCAATATTATGTGAAACAACTTTGTTAAAATTATATAGGAATACAAAGTCCAAACGATAAACTTATTATTCGTCCCAATTTTATGGTGTTGCTAGAGGCCTTGCTACGAAAATATTGAGTCTTGCCGATAGTTTTTAATATCATAACAATGGAGGTGCACCTTGAGTCGTTTATTCATGACCCTTCGATGTACCCACTTGGTTCCTTAATTGGGATTAGGGTTTAAAACTTAAAAAAAATTTGACCAACAAGATTTGATAATTATGCTAAAATCACGAACATACTTAACGTAATTGTACCTTTCGCATATGTATCCCAAGATTATGACACCTTAAAGTACATGGTTGTTGGAACACTTGTATCAGAATCTCTATATTTTTTCCTTTATTTTCCCATCTTCATTATACATAACGTTATTATAAATTGATTTACAAAAATAAAAATGTTATAATAATATAATAAATTTATCGAATTTTTCTATCTCACATCATAAATGTTACACTTAACACATATTTCAACACATTTTTTCAACATTATAATTTATTATCATATCATCCCTTTATTTTTATTTTATTTTATAGAATCTCTATTTTATATAATCTAATACAAGTGCTCTTACACTCACAAAGCCAAATTGACGAGTAATTGTTTTAGACTTGAATTATTTGATGCATTCAAGTATTTCTTCGTCTCATTCAAATTACCATATTTTTTTAGATCATTCTATTCAAATTATAATTTTTTTTTTGTTTAATAACTTTTTTTAAATAAAATCACGAAACTATATTTATTTTATATAAAGTGAATCATCCCATCATAATTTGTTTTGTTTTGCTTTCGTTTCTTGTACCATTTCCTCTCCTACATTCGTAAACACAAGGTAATTTTTCCTTCTAAATTTAATATAAACATAAGTTATCGTATACTTTCCATGTGCCTAAAACTGGATCCTTCTTCGTCTTCCTCCTCATTTTCCATGATCTAAGCTCCCACTCAATAGAATTCGCTGAAGTCAATTTCCAAACCATTCTTCTATTCATATGCTGAGGAAATCGAACGTCCAAAAAACAAAGGATTTTCTCGCTTCATCATCTGGGCATGGAAGAAAACACTGCACAAAAACAACCCGGGATTCAATACCCAATCTTTCACATTCAGGTTTGGAATTCGAATCCCTACTCAAACCCTTCGATCTCAACCGTCTCCGCAAAACCCTAAATTTCCTCACCCCAAACAGACTCACCAAGCTCCTTCAACTCCCCCTTGATGTGCCCACATCGATGGATTTGTTTCATTTTGCGAGTACCCAGATGGGTTACTCGCACACATTCGATGTTTATTATGCTTTGGTCAATAAGCTCGGGGCGGCGCGGCAGTTTCAGGTGATTGATGGGTTGCTGCTGAGGATGAAGGAGGAAGGGATTGTTTTAAGGGAGGAGATATTTATGTTGAGTATGAGGTGGTTCGGGAAGGCGGAGGTGCCGGGGCAGGCGAGCAGGTTGTTGATTGATATGCGGAGTGTTTATGGGGTTCGGCCGAGTTGTAGGGTTTATGATGTTGTTCTTGACGTGTTGGTCGAAGGAGGGTGCCATGAGGTTGCGCCGAATGTGTTTTATGAGATGTTGAATAAGGGTGTGAATCCGAGCGTGTTTAGTTTTGGAGCCATGATGAGAGTGCTATGTAGGAGTGGTGAGGTGGATACGGCGGTGTCCCTTCTTAGGGATATGACGAAGTATGGGTGTGTTCCCAATGAGATGGTTTATAAGACTTTGATTTGTTCCTTGTGTAAGGTTAGGAGGGTGGATGATGCGGTGGTGCTTTTGGAGGAGATGCTTTATATGGGTTGCATTCCGGATGTTGGTACGTTTAACTGTGTTATCCGTGGACTTTGTGAGCTTAGAAAGATTCATGACGCGGTCAATTTGGTTGATCGAGGGGATAGGCGGGGTTGTAGTTTGGGTGCGGCTACTTATGGGATTTTGATTCATGGACTATGTAGGTCCGGGAAAGTAAAGGAAGCAAGGGCCATGTTGGACAGAGTTTTCGAGCCAAATGTTGTACTTTTGAATACATTGATGAATGGGTATGTCATGGCTGGAGCCCTAGATGAAGCCCAATCTGTTATTTATAACATCATGCCGAGAGTTGGGTGTCAACCGGATGTTGTCACATATAGTATACTGATCAATGGGCTGTGTAAGAAGGGTCTTCTGGGATCCGCTCGTTTGTTGTTGGAAGAGATGCCTAGTAAAGGATGTGAACCAAATGTAATTACTTATGGCATATTGATTGATGGTTTCTGCAAACAGGGACGACTAGAGGAAGCCGGTCTTTTGCTAGATGAGATGTCAGTGAAGGGGCTCGCCTTGAGCACAATGGGATATAATACTATTCTATCTGCTCTATGTAAGGATGGGAAGTTCGAGGAGGCATTGCGGATGTTTGGAGAGATGACAAACAAAGGATGTAAACGAGACGTATACACATTCAATGTGCTTATACATGGCCTTTGCATGGTTAATAAGATGGATGAGGCTTTGGCATTACAAAGGGATATGTTGTTGGAGGGAATTATCGCGAATACCGTGACCTATAACACGCTTATCCATGGTTTCTTGAAAAGTGGTGGGATAGAAGAAGCGCGTAAGCTCGTCAAGGATATGTTGTTCAGAGGATTACCTCTTGATCAGATCACCTACAATGGTTTGATAAAAGGTCTCTGTGAGGGTGATGCGGTTGAGGAAGCGTTGGCATTGTTCGAGGAAATGATTAGGAAAGGACTGCATCCAAGTAATATTGCATGCAATATTCTGATCAATGCTATGTGCAAGGAGGGTAAAGTACGAAATGCGGCCGAGTTCATGGGAGAGATGATAGACAGAGGGCTCAAACCCGATATAGTCACTTACAACAGCTTAATAAATGGTTACTGTAAAATAGGTCACATTCAAGCAGCTAAGAACCTCTTTGAGCGATTACAAGCTGAAGGAATTCGTCCCGATGCCATAACTTATAATACTTTCATTAACTGGCATTGCAGAAATGATGGATTTGATGATGCCTATGCTCTCTTATGTAGAGGGATGAGAACCGGCTTTGTGCCCAGCGGAGTTACATGGCATGTACTGGTAAAGAATTTCTTCAGGATACATAGCAAAGAGGCAAACTTCGCATAATTCGAGGATCCGAGATAAACCGAGAACGAAGGTCCTAGTTGCTGAAAGTTTTATAAAAGGAAATCTCGAAGGATTTCGTTTTGGTCAACCGAAAAGCCCGCAAACCCGGAGGACCATTTAAACCAGTTTTTGCCGACGAGCTCACCACCACAAAGTAGCTCCGTACCCAACAGGTTTTGATCCCTTGATCTATCTAGTTGCTGAAAGTTTGTCTTCAAGGTTTGATAAAAAGCTGTGGGCTGCCTGACTAGGTGCGTTACTTCAAACTCTATTAGCTCTGCTCTTGTTCTAGTTGGTCATATCTGAGACTAGGGAACTGGTAGCCTCCAAGCAAAGTCGACCTATGATCTCTATAACAGTTTAGGATGACTGATCAAACAGATCAATAAATTCTTAGAACCGTATCCAGTTTTGGAGAACAAAGAGTTTTAACGGCCGTTTTAACATAAATTTAAACCTTGTTCTGGGAATTACTCACTACATGCTATCGGATCTCTCTGTACTTGACCTATATGCTTCTTTATCACTTGCTGATCACAAGTAGAGTCGGGGAAGTAGATAAGAACCTTACATGATGGAAGTCCGTTGTTCACTTTTTTATTTTTACATCATGACTGGTGAGTCTTGTTTCCAGTGCGTTCCTACAAATGCTATTCCTAGTCATGTAATATGGACCTCATTGTCATGATATTTAGGATTGTCAAGAGAAGTTCGTTCAGCAATAAGCCGCTTTCTTCCTAATCACGAGATCGAGGGCTCGATATTTGAGGACATCAAGAAACAACCTCTCTATGTATTAATAGGGATAAGACTGTGTATAGTATCCCGTCCTAAGGGGATGCCTTCCCCACAACCTATACTTGGTGGATTATGTGGGTACTTTCCTTTTTTTTCTTTATCATGATAACTTAGGATTGTTTCTGGTTGTCTATAAATTCTGTTCTTTGTCATCTCTGTCCTAACAGCATAACTTGTCCTTTTCCAGGCATCGAAGCCTGCGAGGAAGTCTTCTTTGTCTGGTGGGAATAGTCAGGAATTTCTCGTTCCAAAGATTGAAGATGTGGGAAATCTACGAAGCCCTGGACTGGTCATGGTTTCTCTTTCCAGCTGTCCTTGAGCTATTTTGAGGCTCGACCTTGATTATTATATCATTTTTCTCACTGCCTCGTATTCTGTGATGTCTCGAACTTTTAGTCATGTGAGCGAAGGACAGGTCGATGCAAAGGTCTTCAATGCCCTGAGAAGTCTGAAGTCACTTGGGGAAGTCGGGATCAGTTGACTTACCTCGACAGCTGCGTGCATTGGTTGTTATTTTGAGAATCATATCTGGTTCGTCAAGGCCTTGTCCCCTCCTTGGGTTCAAAGCCACTGAAATTTGTTGGCAGAGCCGGTTTAAAAAAAAGGGGTTCAGCTGCGCTAGCATGCTGCACACACTATTCGTGACGGCAGCTGCAGCTTCAACGACAGACTATACTTTTGAGGTGTAAATGCCATGTACAAGACACTGGCAGGCACAGAAGATTGGCAAGTTCCTGTTTGTTGTAGGAATATTTAGTCATGATAATATATATTTGTGGTGCAAACCGGCAACAAGACGAACTCATCTCATAAGGTTGTGTGGTTGAAAGAGTTGAGTCACTGAATCTGCTATTGCATCCGCTGAACAGGTTCCGCTGCGACACCAGCTGTACAAGCCATCATGTTTTGTGACTTTGTCACTCTCCAAAGCGATTATTCTGTTGTATCTTCACTAGGTGATACATGCCCTGGTAAATGTTGTATCTTATGTATGATGAGAGTCAAAGGTGGGGCACTGTTCCCGCACTTGCAGTTCTGCATCCTTGAGCAATTATATCATATTGACCTCGCAGAATAATTTTTCAACTTCTACAGTTATGCATGTTTTTCTTAATTATTATCTAATGTTATGTGCCTTTTTATGTCTTTTAGCTCTGTTTTAGGATATTTTGTGTCTTTGTTATGTGTCTCTTGTTTTCCTTGTTTTTTTAGTAAGGAGTTATGTTTTTTGAGCGTTATTGAGCATTGATTGAAGACGATGTGTAGAGGACAAGTTTTTATGAAAGATGCGCTGATTTTCGAGCTTATTATGATCTATGTTTTGGAACTTACTTTATATGATGATGCGATGCAGTTTGAAGATTTTCTGGAGCTGGATAAAAAATGCAAAATCATGGTCATGGTGTCCGTGAACAAGATCACGGCCGTGAATTCTATTGAATTATGTGCCTTTCAAACACTTGATGTTTCTCTATTTGAACACTGCTGGTTTTCGTCATTTGTAATCGGTTTGTAGCAGATTAGGATTAGAAACACTATTAGATTACTTTTCATTTTCTTAGTTTAGATTTAAGTTTGTTTTGCAGGTTTGTTTCAATTTTGTTCATAGTAAAGGTTACGGTTACAGTTTGCAGCAAAGTTGTGATCGTCGTGTTTTCATCATTGGTCAGTTCAATTCATTTCATTTCATTTCATTTGTCGTTATGGGTTTGATCGTTCTATCTCTATCTTCGATGTGTTTATGATTATGTGTAGTGAGTAGCTTTGATGTTGTTTATGATTATGTGTAGTGAGTAGTTTCATTGTTGGGAATTTGAGATCATGTGAATCAAATCATCTATGATGGCATATGAGATATGTATTGCGCTTAATTTATGATTGAATTAGTGATCTATGTGAACAACTGTTGGATCTATGATTATTTATAGATTGGTCACCTATTTAATTTCATTGTTTTAACTATTCAATCGATCATTATTTGTAATGATTATATAGTAGCGAATGTGATTTAGACTAAAGGATTGAGCTCATTTGAACTTTAATTTACAATGACATTCACATGATTTTATATTGAATTCATTTGATATTTATGAGGTAATGACACGACACGAGCTTAATTCCTTATGAATTAATTACATTACAAGTATTTTGTTATCTTATAATTTACAGCCTCACATTAATATCAATTATAATTATTCAGTGATGATATCTTACTGGCAAGGAATCTTGATTGCATCCTATACATTCAGCTATCTGTACTGCTTTCTGTTCATTAACTCCACCAAGATAAATTTGACTCTACAACGGATTGGCTCTTAGGAAACTCACTGCTTCAAAATCACTCAAGGACGATTTGATAAGGTGCACTGATACAACATTGGCTTTGGCAAAAACCATGAGATCGTCAGCAAAGCACAAGCGAGTAATATTAAGCTTTAGACATTTAGGACGATATTTATAAGCTCTATTAGCAGCCATCCTCTTGAAAAACCTACTGAGGTACTCCATAGCTAAAAATAAGAGGTAATGGGATATAAGGCCCCCTTGTCGAGTTTCTCGTTTTTCCTTGAAAAAATCATCCATGGTCCCATTGACGCACAAGGAGAATGATGGAATCGTAGCACACATCATGACACTTCTTACAAACTCAGATGGGAACCCAAGAGCTTCCATGGCTTCCTTGAAAAAAGATTATTCAAGGCTATCATACGTCTTTTGAATGCCAATTTTGATTAAGCATCGAGGACTAATGCCTTTTCTAGCATACCCCTTCATAAGCTCATGGCAGAGTAATACATTTTCAATAATACTCTTTGCAGCTATAAAAGCTGACTCTGCATTATCAATGAAAAGCATCAACACATCTTTTAGCCTATTTGTTAAGACCTTAGTCATAATTTTATAAATGACATTACAACAAGCTATAGGCCTGTATTCAGCTGGCTTTGAAGCATTCTCCTTTTTTGGAATCAAATGCAAGGCAATAGAATTAATATGAATAAGTATTTGAACTCTGATTAAGCACTCGTGGGCTGCTTCAGTGACCTCAATTCCAACAATGTACCATGTCTTCTTGAAAAAAGAAGAATTAAAGCCTGCTGCAATCTCGTTTACACCCAG
Source organism: Drosera capensis (assembly GCA_001925005.1). NCBI lineage: Eukaryota > Viridiplantae > Streptophyta > Magnoliopsida > Caryophyllales > Droseraceae > Drosera > Drosera capensis. Next base: position 31,808 of record LIEC01011204.1, read on the forward strand.
ATCTGCTGGATATTGATGCATTCTGTGTTTGTCCTTGTCTGCAAGCTCAATCCTAGATCCTGATGCTTTTGATGTTTTTATGTTGCTCATCAATGTCGTAGTCTATTGTACCTTAGTCTGCATACTGTACTGTGAGATCTCGTCTGCACCAGTCACTGCTGCAATCTCGTTTGCACCCAGATCTGCTGGATATTGATGCATTCTGTGTTGGTCATTGTCTGCAAGCTCAATCCTAGATCCTGATGTTTTTGATGTTTTTTTGTTGCTCATCATTGTCATAGTTGTTTATCCAAAGTCCTTTGTAGTAGTCTACATCTTATGGCTCATCTGATCTCCATCATCTGCAGCCGTCTGCTCTTGAGCATCTAACCTAGACTGCAACTACCTACTTAACTTCTAGCTAAACACACTAACTACATTATAACCAATACATCTCAGATTTTGTTACATCAATTTCTATACAATTGGAAGGATTGCACATTCCTATCAGCCTTAATATCAGTATGCAATATCTGATCCGAACCAGCTATATAGGTAAGATTCACCATACCAGGGTCCCAAAGAACCCAAATTCTGCCCTGCTCAGCATAATAATAATTTTTAACATACTTCCAACTTATACTAAGACAAGTCATTATTTTTGCAAAATTACTAGCCTTAACTCTAGTTTCTACTAAGCCAAGGTTATGAACCTTATTTAGCAATAAATTTCCTTATTTCATGATGCTTATGTAGTTGGTTCAATCCTTGTGCATTCCAAGCAACAATCTTCATATATTAGGTTCTGGAGGAATATCCTTTTGCTTATGTTCCTCAACCTGGAGTGAAGTTAAACCCTCAGATTTTTAAAACTCCTTGGCAGGAACAAGAGCTTCATTAGCCTCCTTTGATGTCTTTCTTGGACTACCTTCTTTCTTTTGATTTGGTTCGTTCGTCCCTCCTTTAATCCTCTGAACTCCTGAGACCTGAGGAGCAAGCTGCATTTCCTTCCCAGACCCCTATTCAGCACTCTTCAATGCTTTACTGTGGCTCCGTACTCCTTCATTAGGCCTTTGTATCTTCTTTGGTCTGCATTCTTATGTCCTCTCATTACTTCCCTTCTCCAACTAACAACAAATATCAGTTTTATGCCCCTATTTAGTGCATTTAGAACACTGCTTAGGATACCATTCAACCTTCTGTTTCCTTCCTACACCAGAGATCTCCATCCATGCTATCTCCTCAACTAACTCCTTCACATCAACTTCTATTAATATTCTAGCATAGTCAACTCTCTCTTTTCTTGCAGTAAATCCATCAACATGAATTGGACAACCAATATGAGACACCAGCCTGCTCAAGGATTCCTCACTCCAATACGAATAGCTAAGTCCAGGTAAATATATCCAAATAGGGATCATATCCATTCTAGTATCCTTCAATTCATAATCTATAGTCCAGTTCCATACAACCAATGGCCTAGGGCCAAAAAGCCATTTCCTTCTCAGAACATCCTCCCTGACTTTCATCAAGACAAATGGCACTACAAAATACCCGTCCTAATGGAGTACCATCTTATCCATAGTCTTCCCTTGTCAGGATTTATCCACAAATCCTTTCATTGCAGCGTAAGGAACCTTGTCCCCATGACATAGCAGATGATAGCCATCTTCCAATAACTCACCTCAGATTGGATATGCTTTTGCTCCATGGCTACAACATCACCCATATCAAGAACAAAATGAAGTTTCATCACACCATTATCATCACTAATCTTCTCTCTCTTCACAAAAAAAAAAAAAAAATCAGATCCACGTCGTTGAGACCAGACATTACCATTGGACCCGGCCACCTTCAACCCCATACTTTCAACTTCATCCGCCCTACTCGCAATCCTTGCTTCAGGACGATTAGGTCTCGTTGCTTCATTGGCTCTATTAGTATCCATCTTTATTTCACTCGCCTTCATCAAGACACTGGATTGTTCTCTAGGTTTCGAATCCCTAGATTTATTTTGCATCGCACTTCCAGATTCAGCCACAATCTCATCCTCTTTAGTTTTAGGGTTTTTCTTGGATTTCGTTTTCCTAGCCATCGCATACGATCAAAGCGTAGATCAAATCAAAAGCAACAAGGAGAAATAGAAGAGATCTAGACAATCGCAATCACCATGGGAGCAATCTCCGCTTCTCTCTCCACTTCTACATTTTGTTTGTTGAGTAAAACTACGTTGCTTTTTTTTTTCCTTTTTCCTTTTTTCAGCCTTTTGGTTACTGTTACTTTTGAAGTTAAATATCTTCAATTCTTAAACAACTCACACAGCAGCAGAGACAACTCCATGAAAGGATGCAAAAGAGCCAACGACAATGCAGTCGATAGATGTTCAAGCTACAGCAGGAGTCACTCCTCAAGACGATGTTCATAACATACAGAACATTCTGTTTACGCCACCTTCCTCGTTTGGATTGGCACAAACGACAGCAGATCCATCATCTGCAGTACAAATATCTATGCACAATGGGACCTCAGCAACTCAGATGACGCCAACAACAATCAAGACTAAAGGAGACATTCGAAGACGATATTGAGATATTCTCAGTTCAGCCAAAACAAATAGCAAAAAGGGTACCATCCTCAGCCAGAAACAACCACGGGTTATAGACTGCGAAGACTGGATCAAGATATCTATAACATACACTCATGGATCAAAGATGCATTTCATGAGCTCCTTGAGATTCTGCATCCTAGTGCAGAACACATAAAGGAAGAAAGGGACATCAGAAGAAAAACCTTTGAAGATTTTCAAAATACACTCAACAATCTGACACAAGGGGTTATTGACCAAATGCAACGGGAAAATGCTTTGAAGCTTCAACAATACCGCATGAACTCATCCAATCTTAACAAATTCAAAGGTCACCACAAGGCTGATCTTCGAAAGCTTCACATTGTCGTGTAGACTACCCAACAACAGCTTACTAAACACATCCGCAACAATGATATAAGGACGGGATTGCTGAGAACAGCTCTAAGTGGTGCAGAAGAAGGTCTTTTCTGATCTCAAAAGCATATGCACTACCATTGAAGCTCTACCCTCTACCCTCAATGCTAACAAAAAGAGAGAGAAACAATCTGTAGGAGAGCAGTAGAAGACCTCAAGGACTGCAGCAGAGCAGCAGATAAATCCAAGAAAACAAGTTGTAACTCAGGGGGAGAAGCAGTCTTCAGTAAAGCAAAGACAGACTTCAGAGGCAGAAGAAAAAGGTCTACAAAAAGATCTAAACATCACAAGAAGCAGACCTCAGGACACAGGACAATAGGGGAGAAATCTTATGAAGAATGAAGACAACATCAATATCATAGAGATTCAAAAGGAAGGACTCCCAAGCGTAGCAGGCGATCAAAAGAAGAACACAAGAGTCAGCGTAGCAAAGGAAAAAATGCATCAAAGGTAAGGTTAAACACCTCTATTGCTCTTTTGATTAATTTTTGTTTACCAAACTATGTAACTAAGTAGTCAGAAAGTTGTAAACTTGTTATTTTACATAGAAGTTTTTGTTAGCATCAATTTAGAGGGAGATTGATAAGAATGTGTGCTATCCCTCTAAGTTTATAAAAATTGATGAAACAAAAGTGAGATATATGAGCCATGATATATGTGTTTAGGTTAGAAATCAAGTAAGTAGTTACAGTCTAGGTCGGATGCTAGAGAGCAAACGGCTATAGATGATGGGCATCGTATGAGCCACCAGATACAGACTGCTATAGAGAATTTTGGCTAAACAGGTAAGGCAATAATGGACCTACAAATGCTTCAGCATCTGGGAATGAACTTATAGACAATGACCAACACAACAATACATGAAGTGCAATAGATCTGAGTACAAATCAGAGTTGCAGCAGAGACTGGGTACAGACTAGGGTTGTCATATGGATGCAAGCTAGGGTTAAGACGGAGACTGGATGTAGACTAAAGACTGTAGCAGACTGGAGTGTAGTAGAGATGATTGATGAGATGGATCAAAGGTATGAAGTCATTCAAACGAAGATTTGAGGTGCATACAACAACGATACAAATTCTGAAGTAGTGAACTATTAGCATCAGACACAAGATGGTAGAAGACACGAGTGGCAAGGTGTCATCATCAGAAACAGTACCATGTTGCTAGGTTCGTTCCTTTATCCTATAAAAGGGAACCATTGAAGCTCATTGAAGGAAGGTTGTTGAATGAGATTGAAAGGCAAGCGTGCAAAGCAATCAAGTATATATTCAAAGATTACTCAAGAGGGTTGAATCGTGAAATACACAGTAAAGGAGTTCACTAGTCTGCAGAAGAACATAACTTGTAGTAGAGTTCATTAGTTTGATTCTGTGCAAAGATCTTGGTTCTTTGTCTTTTGTACAAGTTAGATAGGCTTGTAAAAAGAAGTTTTCTTGTAAGCTACAAATAAGAAGATAGTGATACTCACTTCTTGGCTTGACTACACTGGTCACCAAGGGAACACTCGACCATGCTCTTGTTTATCAATTGATTTCCAAAATATCTGAACCGCTACATAATATTTAGAACTGGTAGAAACTAACCTTCATAACCAAATAGAGACAAATTCGAAGAATTTGAAGTATCTACAGTAGATCATCAAATGTCAGCTGCAGACCACCCATGTGGTCTGCATAGAACAGTGATCTGCAAAAACACATAATCCGCTGCATAAATTTATTAAAATTTGAAATAACCTATTCACTTTCATTCTAGGTTATATCTTGGACCTTATAATGATATATAAGTATGATTGATTTTCGGCATACTCCCATGACCACTCAAGTAGCCAAGCACAGCCTATTATTGCCCAGTGCACTTTGTAGAGTACATATTTAACCCATCAGGAACTGGAGCTTTATAGAGTTATTCATAGAATTCCTACCCCATCTATCGTATATGATCAACATTGCTAACTCATGTGCCATTATTGTCTTCAAGTTCTGCTATTCGTATACTTTGATGATGATAGATTGCTCTAGCATGAAAAAAACCGGTGTTGTGATCGTGCTCTTTGAACAAAATTACCCTAGCTCGTTGAGCCCAATAGGTCTCCTCTTTTGCAAGCATGGTATCTAGGTCTGCCTTCACTGAAGCTATAGCATCGACTATGCCCAGATTAGATTATCGATTATATAGCTCCTTTAGCACTTATTGTGCTTCTTGGATGCCAAACTTTAAAGCCCCTGTAATTTTTCCAATTCTTTCAAGCCAAAGAGAAACCCACTCGTTCCAACTTCTTGGGCACACTAATTCCATCAGTGCTCTTACTTGCTACATTGCTTAATCTTCTTACACTTTGAGTCATCTCCTCAAGCGCGTTTTCATATCTAAAAAGCTTGTTTTTCACCTTTCTAACTTCTCGAATCTCCCACTTGACAACCATCGCAAGATGGTCAGATGCAATAGGCATTAAGAACCTATCAAGTCTTTCCTACACCCAATACCCTCCCATACCCTCCCATACCCTTCTTCCCCCAAGTGATTTTTGGTCCTCGAAAACCCAAGTCAATCAAGCCACCGCTGTCCAGGGCACAACAGAAGGCCTCCACCTGATTGGAGTCCCATAGAGGACCTCCATGTTTCTTTGACTGCGGCATTATTTTATTGAAGCCATCCCTGCACAACCACGGTAGGGTGGATATATTACCAGTTCTGTTAGCCAAGTATTTTGCCGTCGATTTGTCATTGGCTCCCTATATATATCCTCATAAACCTCTATGTCGGCAAAAAGGGAGATTCTTCAGTAACTGCATCAATGAAACAAGGAGACATGTGACGAATCCAGAAATTAACTTTATCAACCCATAGTAATATCAATCCTCCTCTGTTCCCTTTACCCCGTATAGTTACTTCACTACTATAACTTATTTTTAACTTCAACCAAGATAGATCTGCTTGTCATAATCTTGTTTTTATAGTATGGAAGACCAAGTGGGGAAAAATTTATAATTCACAGAGTCTCACAATGTAGCCTAAAGAGGAGGAAGAGGGAGGGGGGG